>PVJH01008713.1:0-83688 GCA_004026705.1 Nesogale talazaci | reverse complement strand
TGTACCACTCAAAGAAACACTCCTTGAACATGCATCATCTTCACAGTGATTCCTATTTCCCAATTCACCATTGTAGACACTCCATTGATCTATTCCATTTGGGGCCAACCTCCTTTTCATTATCCTTCTACTTTGGTAAGCATGATTTCCTTCTCTAGGGACAGGTCTTTCCTGAAAAGATGTCCAAAGTACATGAGACGAAGTCTCTCCATCCTTGCTTCTATGAAGCCTACCTGTACTTCTTCCAGGACATATCTGTTTATCCTTTTGGCAGACAATGACAATTTCAATTGTTAGCCAGGGTGACTCAAAAGAATTGATTTTTTTCCATCCTCCTTATTCAAGGTTTAACTTTTATATGCATATGAGGTAATCGAATATATCATGCCTTGAGTCAGGCCTATCTTAATTCTCAAGGTAACCTCCTTGCTCTTCAATATTTAAAAGAGATATTTTGCAGGCGACTTGCTCAATGCAAATTGTTATTTGATATTGATTGTTGCCTCCAGGAACATTGACTGTGATCCACGATGAAACTCCTGACAGATTGAATCATTTCTCTGTTTATCATGATGTTTGTTATTGATGCAGTTTTGAGAATTTGTGCTTTGCTTCCATTAAGTTGTAATCCAGGCAAAACACTGTATGACTTACCTTTGGAGTCACCAGGCTCTGATCCTTGTGCTTAATCGTGCTGTTTCACACTCATTAGCTTTCATGGCTGCATGTGGGGGAGAAGCTTTTGGTTCACATCCATCTGACAAGCTTCAGACAGAATGAAGCTATCTGTTTCTTTAACTATTTTAGCTATTCCTTAAAGAGCGCCACTGGTTTTGTCATTCTAGAGAATTCAACCTAACACATTTCATCTTCATAAAGGTTTTAGAAGAAACAAAATAATAAGCATGAGATATTGAAATTGGTTCTCAAATGTAATTAGTCCTAAAAGTAGGTTCTATCTTTTTTAAGTATAGATATTTATGTTACTTTCAGAAAAGAGGTAACTGGTCATCGAGATCTTGAAGCTTCAAAGCTAGTATCCAAAATAGTCACACCCAAAACAATTTTAGTGAGAAATAAGGGTCTAATTGATCAGAGTGCTTTGCATCTTTCTACATTTATTTCAGGATACACAGTATGTGAAAGCTAATTTATTGGCAATACTTAAAATATATCAATAAATAAAATAAATTAATCCAAAGTTTCCACTTCTTCCATGAATGGAAGTTTTACCTCTTCTAGTATCTAAACTAATTTCACTGTAAAACAAACCCAGAGTGTTATCATACTAATAACTAAATTGCAAAATTAGCTTCATTCTTAAGTTAGAAATGTGTATTATATTAAATGAAAGCTCTGATTGAAAAGAAAGGGAAAAAGGGAACACAGATAGGATGAGTACATAAAGGTTGAAAATCAGAAAATGGAGACATTGAGCCCTGAATGTCCACTGAGTCACTGTAGACATATAAAGAAATCAATCCCTTTTCAGTAAAACTAATATCCATGTGGCCACACATACACTTGAGAAGATTATCCCTAACACACATGCTTATATACCACCTCAGTTTGTATCTAGATAATTGCCTGAGAAAGATTCTTCATAAGATACCACTGAGTCTTACCAGGAAACTTAATCCTGCGGAGTAATTTCTGGATCTATAACTAGACTTAAGTATCAGAGTCCCCAAAAGTGAGGTTCCAGTGGTGGCCTAACAAGAAGTGCACTGCTTAAGCATGAGGTCTCCAGGAAGCAAAACAGTTGGGAAGCCTACTCAATATTTACTGAACTTATACAAGTAGAGAAATTTTAGGTCAAGTGACCAACACTTGAATATAGTCATGAACTTTCAATCAATTCCTACATTTAGAACAGTTTATAGATATATAATTCCTTGAATGAATGGAAGGCCAAATATTTTGAAGAAAGGCCTACTGGACTGCAAAGGCTGGATACTCCTAATCTTTCTTTAGTCTTCCCTAAAGGGTTCTGCAGCACTTCACTAGGGAGACTGTTTCTTGGGGACAAGGAAATAAGCATGCTTTTCATGAATTACTGTACAATGACTGTGTAAGAAAGGGCTCTCTAGAGAAACAAACACAGGACAGTAGTAATTCTTTTTATATATTTATATAGGTAGAAGGATATATAAAATAAGAAATAAACCTCTAACTAATCTATGAAGCAGAATAAATGGCTTTGTGCAACTCACTTGGGTGAGACAGCTAGGAGACTGGCAGTCCTTGGAGTCTTGAAGGCTTCCAAGTAGTCCTCTGTAGAGCAATTCTAGCTATCCAGCCACAAGCAGCAAACAGCAAAGCAGATCACCAACAGTCATCCAGATGACAGAGTCCAACAGTACCCAGATCAAGAGATGCATATTCCAGGAGTGTGGTGAAACAGGACTTGAAGGAACCTCAATTCATAGTAACACAGTAGAAAACTCAACTCACCACAACACAGTCCACTGATTAGGTTTCCTATGGGTAGTGTCACTTGGAGATTGAGGCACAGGATGAACAAGGCAGCTGGCTGATCCGAAGATCCAAGAGCAAGAGGGTAAGGGCATGGCTCACCGAGCCATTTGGCCATGTTGGCACAACAAGCTTACCTAACACACTGGCTCTGAATTGACATCAATCCCAGGACACCTGAAATATTTGGAAAGCCCACAAGTCATAGTGGGACTTTATGGATATCAAGTTATTAATAGGTTTATCTCACAGTGGGTTCCATGGGTCCCTGAAGTAATTTCCCCACATATATAATGCATTGTTTGAATAGACATACTTACTAAATTTGCCATTTAACTCCCTAGAATGTTGAAAATGGGCCATTATTAAGGAAATGCAAGTGGAAGCCATTAGAAATGGCTCTGCTTAAGAAAATAGTCACCATGAGATGTCATGTTTTGTATGAGAAAGAGATCCTAAGCAGAACTGAGTTTTCTTTTGCTCATTCATAGTTTTTTATGAGAACTGGTTACGACCGCTGGCTGGTCAATCTCTTGTTATCTTGACTTCTGATCCCAGGACACTTCAACAGACCCCAGAACTTGATTGAAGCCTTCCTGTTTCATTTTCCTGCTGCCTGTTCATCAGCTTCCTTAGTTACACGTGTCAGAGAAACCTTCAGTTCACTGGGATCAATGGACTTGAATGAACTTACTAAAATGGTGTAAGCCATTTCTTCATATAAATCTCTTCATATATATATAAATGTCTTCAAATACACATATAAATATCTTCATATATATTTATACATTGTTTGCTCCTCTAAGTAATCAAACCAAATACATCTACTATGTTCCATTTAAGTCTCTGCATCTTATCAAAACCATGGCTACCATTAGACCTCAGGCTTATGGTTTACCTTGGCTAAAGGATGTGTCTTTGTTCTTTTCCTGTCTTTTTTCCATTTAAGACTTTATAAATTTTATCTTAAATTATATTGAAATTTCTTATTATACTCTAAATCATGCATTGCATATGAATTCAATAAACCAAGAAATTGCTAGGAAGAATTTTGTATGAAGTCATCAAGATGTATTTTCTAAAAAATTCAAGCAATAGAAGACATTGAATAAATGTTTTATGTAACAACACACTGTATTCTTTCAATTATCTGTTTTGAAAAATCTAGCCTTAATTTATGTTGCTTGTAACACACTCTACCATTGCTTATATCACTGCTTTATTATTTTTGTTGCTTAGAGTCCATTTTTCCTCAATGTTAGTGAATTGATTTATAAATCACACCCAATTTGCTTTTAATTCAAGGGCGGTGTTACAGCAGAACAGAAAACAGCAACATCAGACAATTAATCTGTAGAGATAATAAAAATTTTCAGGAATTTTCTCACCACATCCAGACATTAATACTTTCCTGAAAGAACCCCACATCTCCATATTTTATTTAAATTTATCTAAAAGGGTGTTTTGCAAAAATCGTTTAAAAATTATTTATTAGATAAGTAAAATATGACCACAAGCATGGGGGGAATGAACCATGACCACGGCTTCAAATGATAATACATAATCAGAGAAAGAAAAGATAAAATGGGTTTTAGAGTCTCACAATGACATTAATGGTTCATTGCTCATATTTTTAATAAGTCATTGTTGGCTCAAGCTCTAGTGACACAGTGTGTTATGCCTCAGGCTGCTAACCAGAGATATTTGAAGCTGCCTGCACTCCACTGAAAAAAGATGTGGTGTTTCATGTCCACAGAGACTTAAAGTCTTAAAAAGCCACAAGGGCAGTTCTACTCTGTCTTATGAATCGGAATCAACTCAATATCAGTGACTTTGGTTTTGATTTTGGATATAATATTTGAAATATGTGATTATATCTTATTGCTGTCAGCATTGATGAGATACCTATGAAAACGCTTCAACAAGGTGATGAAGGACAAGAAGCATTCACTTATCCTGGCCAGGAAATTTACAAGACAGCTATTTGGCCCACTGACTGTAAGAGATCCATATATGTACCAATTCCAAATAGAGATGACCCATATAATATACAAATCATACAACCATATCTGTAACATCACAAGCAATACCATTTTAGTTATTAGCACTCAACAACAGTTGGAGCAGTACATTGACAAGGGTCTGCCCGAGGTCCAGGATAAGGGAGACTGTTCCAGTTGTCAGGGGACCTTGGCTGAAACCAAAGATGATCAGAAAGATGCTTTTGCATATTTGATATCCCAAGTTCTGACTGCACATTGTGTTGTGCCTGGGGATGCTGCCCACAAGGTCAGTAGTTTGAAACCTCTAGCTGCTTCTCAGAAGAAGGAAGAGATTTTCTAATTCTTCTACAGAGATTTAAAGTCCCAGACAACCCCCGGCCGTTCTACTGTGTACTCTATAGTTACTGTGCAAAGACATTTGACAAACTGCAGATAGATTTGAGAATGGGAATTCCAAAGCATTTCATTGTGTTCATGCATGGATGAGCATGTGCATAGATCAATAGGGAACTATTAGAACAGAAAAAGCACCTGTGCATGGACCAAGAGGGGGCAGTGATTCCTCTCCTCAAAAAAGAGGGAGCTATTAGAACAGAACCAGAAAATACTACAAGTTTTGAAAGTAGGAAAGGTGTGAGTCAGGGTTATATCCTCTACTATACTTATTGAATCTATGTGCTGAACAAATAATCAGAGAAATTGAATTATATCAAGGAAAATGGGCAATCAGGATTGGAGGAAGGCTTAATAACAGCCTGAAATCTGTAGATGACACAACCTTGCTTGCTGATAAAAAGGGCTTGAAGCACGTGCTGATGAAGATCAAGGATTACAATTGTCAGTGTTGATTAAACTCAATGTAAAGATTATCAAGATCCTCACAACTGGAAAAGGAGGGAAAGTCATGTTAAATGCAGAAATGCTTGAAGTGGTCACTGGATTTCATCTTGATTTGATCCCAAATCAGTCTCCATGGAAACATCTGTCAATATAGCAAACTGTGCATTGCATTGGGTAGTTTTGTATAATAAATTAAGAAGTCGTAAGACATGATGGTGTGGTGGTTATGTTTTAGACTACAATCTGCATTCTTGCTAGTTCAAGACCACCAGCAGCTCTGATAGAAAGACTGAGCATAGAGGGGGTCAGTATGAGTCAGTATTAGTGATGTTACATGTCAGTATTTTGATTCAGTATCAACTGGATAGTGATGAGAAGGCCTCTTTCAAGTAAACTTTTTTTTTTGGCATCACTGCCCTTGGATGGTCGTGGGAGCTTCCCAGTGCTGCTCCTGAGAGCCGCTGCTGGATTTGAACTGCCAAGCCCATGGGCTGCAGTCCTGCACTCAACCACTTATGCCACTGGGGCTCAGCTCAAGCAAACTTTGTGAGCTAAAGTACACCTGGTCCAAGTCATAGTATTGCCAGCTGTCATATACATATGTGAATGTTGGACATTAAATAAGGAAATCCAAAGAAGAGTTAATTTGTTTGAATTGCAGTGCTGGAAGAATATTGAAAGTGCCATCAACTGCCAAAAGAACATGAAAATCTGTCTTGGGAAAATTTTCAATTTATAAAGTGGACCTGCTTTCGTCTTTCCTTAAACTGATATGGATCACCAATTACTTGGTTATGATGTCTTCTCCAACTGTCGTTTACATTTTTCTATTCAAACTCATAATTTCTTTCATTTGCTTTAACTACTTTATGATTAAGTACAAAGTCAAATTGCAATGAAATGTAAAAAGCTTGAGGGTTTAGAAAAGCAAAGAGGGAGAACACTCAGCATATCTTAAAATAAAGAAAATCAAAACCAGAGTTGCAACCTGAAAAGACTCAATAGACAAGATACTGAATGGTGAAGGAAGCAGCAAGAGTCTATGGAAGGAATACAGAGCTATTTTACATAAAATGAAAAGTTAACAGCCCATTGTTTCAGGAGCAGCATATGAGGAAGAACCAATGATAGTGGAGAAAGAATAACAAGTAGCCCTCAATGCATTAGCCAAAAACAAGACTCCAGAAATAGATGCAATAACAATTAAAGTATTAAACAGCTAATAAAACCCAGGAAGCTTTCACTCATTGTGGTAATTACATAATCTGTTGTCAATATTTTGAGACTTAAGAGTGAGGGTCTGGAGCTTAGCCTGTCAATCAGTTCCCAAATTGTGACCTCATATGGAGTCACTAGGGAGATAAACAGCTCATTGGAGGCAAGGCACAAGCAGACTCCCTGTGAAACATTCTTGTTGGGAGGCACATAGAGATAGGTTGAAGGAAGCCAGAACTTCGGAGCTGGAGAAGCCATATGGAAACCCACACCAGTGCTAAAATGCTTTTATCATCACTGGATCTCATAACTTCCCACTCCAGGCTGTGATTTTCATGACTGCGTGAGTCTAAAGATGAATTTATGGACTAGTATCCACATATGGACTATTACCAGACTTATGGACTAGATATGATGTAGGCTGGGATGTTTTCCCAATATTCAATTGCTCTTATATGTAAAGTTCTCTCTTATATGGATATTTGTGCTTATGAATTTGTTTCTCTAGTCTACCCTGACTAACACATTA
Organism: Nesogale talazaci; assembly: GCA_004026705.1. NCBI lineage: Eukaryota > Metazoa > Chordata > Mammalia > Afrosoricida > Tenrecidae > Nesogale > Nesogale talazaci. Next base: position 76,626 of record PVJH01008713.1, on the reverse strand, counting down.
TGGTAACTTGGGAGAGGGATACTAGAGAAACAAATCATGAAGATGGAGAGTGGATGTTTATTTGACTTCTCCCTCATGGTAGCTTTCCTTCTTTAGCTAGCCAGAGGTCAATTATATCCATTTAGTTAACTGGACTGTTTGCTGGAAAGAATTTGAAAAGTTTAGAGTTTTGATTACTTGTAATCCTTGATTAATCTTATGTGAAATGGCAAAAAAAAGAACAAATACATACTTTGGATTCAGGATACAAAAGTACCCCTGGAATATTTCCAGTCTGCTTAGAGAAAATGGCTGACAGAATGCCAAAATGGATTACAGAAAGACTGGTTATGGCTTGATGCTGTCAGAGGCATAATCCCATATTTTGTATTAGTACACTAGTTTGGATAATAATTAAGATATGTTCAGGAAAGAATTGTTCTTGACAATTTTAAGAATAGAAATCAGTATCTGATTCTACTTTGTTTATACTGATTTCTTCAGCTTATTATTGTTGACATAATGATTGATAGAAATGATTATTGGGAATAATGAAAATAGAGAGTATGTAAGCACACTTGCCTTGAACCAAATCTGATCTTTGAAAGGGTTTAGGACATGCCTGCAAAGAAGGTCCTGAAAGGATAAGCCTCAGCCAGTGCTTTAGAGTATTCAGGACATTTACATTCTAAGAGATCTGAGTAGGGTTGCAGGATACAGAAGACATTGGAAAAAGTAGGAGCTAATACCACAGTGCTTAAGATGTTATATAATCTTTAGATATTGTTAATGTCAACAATTGTACATGTCCACCCAATAAAGTGAATGTATGGATTGTTAACTCTAATAACCCCCAATAAACTATGTATTAAAAAAAAGGGTGGAGAGGTAGGAGAATTCCCAGGGATGAAAAAATTCAGAGAATACAATAAAACAAGAAAACAAACAAAAACAGTACTCCAAAAAAGTTTCTTTCCAATTTACTTTGGACAGCAGTTCAACATCCACAAAACATAAATATGAGACCATCACATAGTGCAACACTATCTTGAAGTCAGCACATTGAAAATAAGCTCTAAGACCATATTGACCTAATGGTGAAAGGAAGGGAAGAATGAACCCCCACACATAAATAACACACTACCAAGGAGGGAGGGAGGAAAATATCTAACGTAAATGGTATGAGATGACAGCAAACAATCCACAGATGGTTGCAATAACTGAACACCAATATTCTGAATTCACCTCTGAAAAGACAAAGGCTAGCTGACTGGATTAGGACCAAAATCCATCAAACTATTGTCTGCCGGAGACAAATCTTAAACTCTCATACAAAAACAGGTTGATAATCAAAGATTGGTGAATAGTAAATAAAGCAAATGACAATTTTTAAAACTCAGGAGTAATAATCCTATTCTCTGACAAAATTGACCTCTAGATGCAAGAGAAAACAAGATCTAAGGATGGATAGTCACAATATAATGCTCAAGCTTTCAGTAGATGAAGAACCAGTGAACAAAATTTACAATTATATAAATTATATATATATATATATATATATATCCAACAGATACCTGAAAAATGTTAACCAAATATTTCAAAAGATGAAAACAGAAATGACAGGTCCAACCATTGTAGTAGGTGACTTCGATACACTGTTCTCTGAGAAAGTTAGATCACTGGGAAAGAAGCTCAATAAGGAGGCAACAGAACTAAATTCTACAGCTAAACAACTTGCTCTAATAGACATATTCAGAGTTCTTCAAGCGAATACAAAAAAATATAAATTCTTTTCAAGTTCACATTGTATATATTAAAAAATAGATGTCCTCTGGAACACATGTCAATTGAGTAAATTCAAACATAAAAAGTTTACTCAGATTTCTCTTTCTGCCTATGGTACCATAAAACTTGAAATCTAAAAAAGAAGGATGAAAGGAAAAGAGACAAGCACAAACACTTGTAGGAGAAATGGTATTCTTCTCCAAAATGACTGAGTACATAGCTAATTTGGAGATGATATCACTAAGTTTTCAGAAATCAATGAAAATGAGAATCCAATGTACCAAATTCGATGGGATATAGAAAAAGCAGCTATCAGAGTATATTTGACTGTGATAAATGAATATGTGAAGAAGAGACTATGTGCTGTGTTAGTACCGTTAGACTAGAGGAAAATTGATAAACTCACATATTTGTATGAAATAGCTTTATATACAAGATCAATTGAATATTGAGAAAACATCCCGTCTAGTCTAGAATCTACAACCTTGAAGAAAACTCCTCTCTGAGACTGAATGTTAAATGAAACGTGTGGCAGGATGAAATGCTTGCTAGATGACCACCTGGAAGGAGAAATACAGCAATAAAGAGATGGGTTGGGTTTGATTACTGACAAATGTGGCTTGATTCACAGGAAATAGAGAAGATGAGAGGAGGTTGACTGGTCTGAAGTTCATGACCTAGCATGAGAGGGCTAGGGTTGTTGAGCATTTGTGATGGGGCCATGATCTAAAGGGAAGGCAACCAATGGATACCCTGGTGAGGCTAAGTGAGAGAGCCCATATTGAGTTAACCAGAACCCGAGCAGGGGAAGAGAATCTTCTTGAACCTATGAACTGGTGCATATTGATGCTGACTTTAGGGATGGCCTATCCTCATTGGACTTTTGCTTATGGATACGCACTTCACAATGTTCCAACTGGAGTGAAGATTCTTCATATTGAAAGATATGATTGTTTCCTCAGAGCACTGGGTTGATATAAGTTGGAAATATAGAAATTGCATACAAAAAATCGGGAAGATAAAGTCACGGCATGATTGACTCACAAACTCTCCTAGGTAGAGGTAATATATATTCATTGAATTAAAGGATTAAAGTGTGGGTTTTACTTAACTGCAATTGTAAGGCATAGGACATTTTCTGTTTTGTTCACATAGCATTTTATGCTTAAATGTGGGTTGCAGATGTTGAATTGTGTATATTTTAGTTTTATCCTATTATGTATAGATATGATTATATTATAAATTTGAAAGTTACATATGTTTAGAGTTATGTAAAAGTGTGAGATTGACAACGTGTAGTCTGTGACAGTCACTGATCTGTGTCAATTTCAGCACTGGGAGTGTAGGGTTGAAGTCGAGCCAGTCAATCTGGAGATAGCCATTAAGGCATGTAGGCATGGCTTTCTCTGAGAATTCTGGTAAATCTTATCATATTTCCCCCATGGAGGTGAGAAACTACAGACTCAGTTCCTTGGAAACGCTTATTGACAAGACGAGATAGCAGCGTAGACATTGAGTCTTGGAGGAGCCAGAGGAAAAGCAACATGGGCTTACTCTAATGGAACCAGAGCTCTGGGGGTAGAGAAGCCAGGTGGAGACACCAGCCAGTGCTGAGATGCTTGGGAGGACATGGGGAGACCTCTGTCAGCGCTGAGATGCTTCTACCTCTACTGAATACACAAGACTCTGCAAATACTGGCCTGTCATTGTCCTGGTATCATTGCATGTGTTTCCCGGATCTGAAGAGGATACTGAATTGGTATTGGACATATAGACTTATATCAGACTTGTGGACTTGGACTGGACTGGGTTGGGATGCTTTATCCATGTTCCATTCCTTTTGAATATAAACCTTTCGCTTATATCCATAGACATGTTTATGAAATTGTTTCTCTAGTATACCCAGATAAACACAATATCATAATATCAATAGATGCAGAAATAGCATTTGATAACTTTTGACATCCATTCCTATATAAGAAACTCAAGAAAATAGGATTGAAAGAAACTGCTTCAATACAAGTTTTATATGGGAAAAAAAAGTCAGCATTATAATCAATGAAGAAATGATTAAGCAACTTCACTGAAATTAGGGACCAGCTAAGGATGTTTTTTGTCTCTCCTTTTATCAAACATGTCCTAGAGCTCTTAACTAATTATATATGATATTTGTCTGGGGAGGAATGAATGAAGCTAACGCTTTTTGCAGATGATATGATTCTATACATTGAAAACCTCAAATGTTCCACCATAGGATTGCTGGAAGTGATTGAGAAATATGGTAGAGTGGCAGGATATAAGATCAATCAGATGGCTATACATAGCTGAAGTAGTAACAGAAGAGTGATCAGAATGGAAGTCCCCATCACAAGAGGCAAGCACAAGTTGAGAAATCTAGGGATAGTTCTAACCAAAAAATCAAAAGATCTGTATGCGAAATGCTTCAGAATGTTATTTTTTAGTCATTTTATTGGGGGCTCATACAACTCTTATTAAAAGAAACCAAAAGTGATCTTTACCAATGGAAGAATTCCCCATGCTCATGGATCAGAAGACACACTGATGTAAAGATGTCAATCCTAGCAAAGGCACTATATCAATTCAGTGAAATCCTTACACAGTTACCAGCACCTTTTTTCCAGGAAAAGGAAAATTGACCACAGACTTCTTATGGGAAGGGAAGCATCCAAGAATAAGTGACAGATAAACATTCAAGCAAAATGTTCCTGATCATTAGTTGTCTGTGAAATGCAAATTAAACAATGAGCTAGCATGTAACGCCCTTGTAGAAAGCCCAATTTAAAAAATCCAAAAGCAACAAATGTTGGAGGGTTGCTGATGGTTTGATAGAAAACCCCATTCACTCTTAGTGGTCTTGTGGGTATGAGCAGCCACTGTGGAAAGTGATTTTGAGTGATGGAGATTGAGGAAACTTATGACTCTGCCATCCTCCTACAAGGCAAATATCCAGAAGAAATTAAAATAGACCAGAGCCAAACATCTGCACTCCAATATTTATCACAGTGCAGTTCACAATTTCCAAGAATTGAAAACAGCCTAAATTTTCATCAAGTGATGAATAGATTACAAAATGCTGGTATATACACACAATGGAGTATTCTGCATACCTAAAAAGAAGTGATGAAAGGATGAAGCATCTTATCTTTGGAAAGAGTTGGAGGACATTATGCTGAGTGAAGTTAGCCAATACAAAAAGGAAAAAAAAATTGAGTCCAGTGAGGTAAGTTCAAAGGAGACAATGGGAATGGGGGGAAATGCACTTAACACATCATTCCCAAGCTAAGGGCCAGATACTTTGGAATGAGTCAGAACAAACCCCAATGATGAAAAGGCATAACCAATAAATTAAATAATTACAAAAAAAATGATCCAGAGGGGACTTATGCTGAAAGACATTCCCCCCACTAATTGTAAGTCTTTAAGGCCCACAGAGTGAGGAAAGAAGGAAAAAAAGGCACAGGGCCACCAGGGCACTAATTCACCCAGATGTTGTTTGTCTCCACTGGAAATGGAGAGAGAGTAGAGCACATCCAGTGTGCCAATCCAGGAGGGTGACATTCCTGTGCAGAGTACCTGGCTAAAAGAGAGGACTGAGGACTCATTCCAGCTCAAGACACGACATCCCTTCTGTCCCCTCCTGAGATAGCAGTGTAGAGGACAGCATGAAAGGCACAGACTGGGGAAAGTTCCCTGTCTCACCCAAAGGGGAAAAGGGTGTGCAACAGACCAGCAATAGAAGTGTGGAAGTCACTATCTGGTGTCAATTTCAGGATTAGGAGTGTAAGGGTGTTTAGTCTGTGAATCTGCAGATGGTCAATGAAACCTCTGTGTGGGAATGACTTTTTCCTGAGAATTTTGGAAAATATGGTGGTATTTCCCCCTTTGAGGTGAGACACTCCACTGGAGTTGCTTACCTGACAAGACACAAGGTGGGGTCCCTGTGAGACTTCTTGAGAATCCACATGGGCTTACCCTGATGGAACTAGACCTCTGAAGCTGGAAAAGTCACATAGAGACTCCTACCAGTGCTGAGATACTTGCAAAGCCAAAGAGAGGCCCCTGCCAGCACTGAGATGATTCTACCCCCACTGGATACACTGGCCAGGGATTGTCCTGGCATCATTATGTGTGCCTCATGAATCTGAAGAAGACTTTATAGACTGGTATCAGACATATGTGCTATTATCAGACTTGTGGGCTTCAACTGGATTGGGTTGGTTGGGATAATTTCTCAAAGTTCCATTCCTCTTGCATATAAATCTCTCCTTTATGTTTATGAATTTGTTTCTCTAGTCTACTGAGACTAACATAAGGAAACAAGGTCACAAAAATCCTAAGGAATCACTATTATAAACTTTTGATTTGGGACAGGGCTGGCCACCACATCTCAACTGGTTAAGGGTTACCCGCAAAGGGGCCACACTGAAAGTCTAAAAGTGGAATGGCTTGGGGGGCTTCAACAGACTGCTCTAACTCTGATGGCAGGAAGAGCAATGGAGGCTTTTTGGATGCAAATGCTGAGCACTTACATCGTACAAGGACTGTTGTCTAAGTGGGTCCTGGGAGATTGAACTGGAAAAAATGTTCCCTCTCCCTATTCAATAGGGAGCTGAACAAAACAAAGGAGGGAGGGCTGAAGAACAAAAAAGAGAGAGATACATCTACTTTGGGACAAACCTAATGCTACACTGAATTATTTACATTGGGCTTTTTCACGTGTTTTTCTTAAACTATGTGTATCTTTATTCTTCTTTTCTTTTCAGTATCTAAGATAGGCAGAATAAAACAGTCCAAGATGACAGTGATGAGACCGATGATTGTGGGGCAGAGCAAGCAGGACAATGGGACCAGTGAGCCAACAATGACAGGGACAAGGCAAAAGCAAGGTACTAAAACAAAGAATGAGAAGGTTGCCACAGTCTTGGTTGTGCTTGAGAAGAACTGCAGAGAGGCGAATGGTGAGTAAGCCTGATAGTGGATATGTTAGTCTGGGTAGACCAGAGAAACAAATTCATGAAGACTGATAAATATAAGTTAGAGCTATATAAAAAAGAGTAATTGTCTTTTAAGAAAACATGATCACACATCTTGAAGTAAAACCCCAAACAATTAGGGCCATCAGCAAAGGAATTGGGACAAACTTGAGAACCATGGAGTAGGAAATACCCAGGCTAAATGATATAGGGAAGGACACACACACAAGAAGCTGAAATTTAAAAGGGGGGTATACTAAGGATAAAACACATGTGTCCATTGAAAGACTTGGCCAAGAGAGTCATAAGAGAACCCTCAGATTAGGAGAAGATCATTAGCAATGACACATCAGACAAAGCGCTTATTACTAAAATATACAATACCCTATGAGTCTGCAACAAGAAAAAATATGAGAGGCCTCTGAGGAGGTAGGCAAATGACTTTCAAGAGGGCCAAATGAGCAATAAACATATAAGAATATATCCTTGATCATTAGCCATCAGAGAAATGCAAATTAATGCAACTCTGAGCTACCACCTAATACCCTTGAGGATAGGCTAGTTCAAAAAAAATCAGAGAGCATTTAATGTTGAAGGGGATGAGAGTTAGGAACACTCCTCCAGTGTTGTTGGTCATGTAGATACATACAGTCACTTGGATAGCAATCTGGAAATATTTAAAGCAAATGTAAATTGAGCTACTTTATGAACCAGCAATCCCTTTACTAGGCATAGATACAGAAGAGGTAAGAAATACATCACAGCCAGTAGTCCAGGCACCATTATTTATTGCAGTGCAATTTCCAATCACAAAGATCTGGAAACAACCTAAATTTGTATTTATAGATGAGAGGATTAGAAAGCTGTGGCACATACACACAATGGATTATTGCACATCCCTAAATATCAGTGATAAACACAGGAATCACATTGTCTCATGGGAAGAGTGCAGGGACCTATGCTCAACAAAGTTAGCCAGCTACAAAAGGACAAGTACAGCATGAGTCCACCGAAGTAGGTCAAATCAAAACAGAGGGTACAGAACAAAAACTATTTAGTACATAATTTATGGTTTGAGCAGTGGGCACATGGGTGGGGGACAGACCAAGGCCAATGATATTTATATAGGAGAAAACGGGGGAGGTGGGGGGGGGGAGTAAAGAGGGGAAAGATGAAGGCCTGGGAGTGTAGGGCATTAATCCACCCATGGGGATGGTATGATTTAAGCCTCCACAAGAAAAGAGTAGGAGAGCAGCTCTCATTAGACTGAGGAAGCCTTGAGAGAAGCACAGTGGCATGGAGCAGCCCATTAACAGAGAGGGCTGGGGAAGCCCTCATTCTGAGCAATGCTGATCCCTTCCCTGCAAGTATGAGCTACAGAGGCCATCATCGAAGCTACGGGCTGGCTAGAGGGGTCGACCTATCCCTTGAAAGCAAACTAAAAATTAAAGAGAGGGAATGAGGAATGAGACACCACTGTGGCATTCTAAGTCCTAAGGATGGCATATCTGGCCAGACAAGCTAAGGCAAAGAGAGCACTGTAGGAGCGACAAGAGCTTGAAGTTTTAGATCACCGTTGGGGAGCACAGCACTCCAGAGGAAAACATTGGGACACAGCGCAGGGAGTGAGCCTCATCTGAGCCCTGCCCCCCATCCTGCCCTGGCTCCATGCTGAGGTAGAACAAGAAAGGAAGATAACAGACCAATAAGGGGTAAGTCACGAAGCCCTGGAAAAATACAGAAAATCTACTTTAGACTTCAACAGACAGTGTCCTGGAGCCCTGCGGGACCAGTGGGCTGACAAGCCAAAAGCTCAGCAGACTGACCAGGAACTATGTGCAGGGCTTTTTCCTCTTTTGGTATTGGTTGGTTGTTTGCTTGGCGCTTTGTTTTTATTGGTTCTGTTTTGTCTATTTATTTAAGAGAGACGAGAGAGGGAATCCCGAGGAGAAAACGAGAAGCTGGGAGGCAGAAGGGAAAAGTGAACAAACAAGGTCAGGGACAGGGATATAGTTAGGGATCTGAAATTGATGGTGAGAGGGGAATAGATATCCTGGTAGTGGTGAAGCATCTCTAGTTTAGCAGGAGGTGTGACTCAGAGGAAAATAAGGGCGAGCATGATTGGGGACGGGAAGAAGGAAAAAGAGGAAAGAGCTGGGAAGAAATAGAGGTATAAATATATAGGTATATACGTGTAATTATATTAATATATAACCATAGAGGTTTGATGTATGCACATATATTTATATGAAAATACATTGATCAAGTGGATGAACTCTGGGCCAATTCTTAAGTATTCCTTCAACAAAAGAACACTTTGGTATTCTAATATGGCATTGGCCAATGGTCCTTGCTCTGAAATAATTGCTGAATACAAATTGGGTCCATGGCCAAATATGGTCAAAAAAAGCAGTTGTGCCCAGCTATTAAAAACAACAACAACAACAACATAGGACTTGCTTTTTAAAAAGTTGAGGCCAACTAAAGAGCCCTGTAGCAGGGAAGCAGCAGAGCCTACGTGGAATAAGAACACTAGCGTTTGTGATAATGAGGTGTCAACAGGAACATGCATCAGAGTTCCAAAGATAAACAGCATCACTGAGGCGATGGAGGAGGGTCAAGCTAGAGACCCAGAGGCCACATGTGCATATTTGTACATCCTGGGTTGAGAGAGAACACGGAGGGGGAAAGGCATCCAGGAGGCAGTTTGGCACAGGTGAAATACACACTTCTCTAATTTTTTAATCCTTCCTCCCTCTAATATTATATCAGTCCATTCTCAGGACTCTCACTAGTGAGCAGCACATAAGAGAGCTTTCAGTATAAAGAGTTCAGGATAGACAACCACGTTAAAAAACAGCAATGGGAGCAATGATTCCAGGAGTATAAGGGTAGATAAGGATATGGAAGAGGTGGGGGAATGATTAGCAATGATGGCAGAATATCCCCCCTCAGAGGAAGAATTCCAGGATAGTAGGTGAAGTGATAGAATGGGTGGTGTGAGATACACATAAATAATAATAACAATTCATAGTGTAATAAGGGTGAGTGGGATGGCAGTGTGTGAGAGGGAAGGGAAAAAGGACTCAAGAAGAAAGGTAATGTTTAGATATTGTTGATGTCAATAATTGTATATGCCCACTTGGGACAATGGATTTTTGGTTTGCTATAATATATGTAAGAACCCCCAATAAAATTATGTATCAAAAATATAAAATAATCAAAATAAAAGTGAATTTGTTCTCCTGCATAAATATTATTCTCATTTTAATGAATATTTTTGTTAAAATAGATCCCCTATGTCACCTTATATAATATGCTGGTAGCTACATAATCTGTTGTCAATTTGAGACTATTAAGAGTAAAGGGGTAGAGTGTTTCCTTACAATCAGGTTGCAGATTGATGACCTCATTTGGAGGCAATATGGAGATAAATAGATCCCTGGAGACCCGACCCACACTCTACTTTTTCTTTCTGCTGAGAAGATAATGAATGGAGTGCATTGATGGAACTTTGATGGAAGTAGAGGAGTCACATGGAGGCCCCCATCAGCACTGAAATGCTTCCACTGCCACTGGATCCACAAGACTTTCCAGCCACTGAAATGTGATCTTCATGTATTCAGCATCATTGCATGTAGACTGGTATTGGACATATAGCTAATATTGGACTTTTGGACTTGATATGGATGGGGCTGGAGTGTTTTCTTAATATGTGTTTGTTCTTTTAAATAAAGTTCTTTCTTATACACATATGTGTCTCCGTGGATTTGTTTATCTAGTCTATCCAGACTAACATGGAGTACTAGAGAAACCATTTATGAAGATGGACTGTGGATGCTTGTTTGACCTTTGCTCCATGGTAGTTTTTCTTCTTTATCTAACTATTTCAGATATGGCTATGCAGTATACTAGGTTGTTTCCTGGAAATAATACAGAAAGTTAAAATTTTGATTATTTTCTTTGGCTTTTGTCTTTAGTCATTCTTACTTGAAATGGTGAAAAATAAATGTTGTTAATGTATAGTTTGAGCTCAGGGTATGAAATCACCACTTGAATTTTTCAGAGAACATGCTGCTTAGTGAAAACAACTGACAGAAGTTCAAAATGGCTGACAAAAAGCCTGGCCCTGGCTTGATTTGGTCTGAAACCTAAGACCATATTTTGCATCAATGGAAAAGTTTAGTTAAGGATTAAGATGAGTTTATATAAGGATATAATTTGATTGTTTTAATATTGAGTTTAGGATCTGGTTTTCCTAAGCTTATACTTTTCTTCTATTATTTATATAATAATTGATAGGAATGATTATTGGGAAATAGAAATAGAGAGTTTGTAAGACTACTTGACTTCAGCCCTTAAATTGGAATTTAAATGGGTTAGGACCTACCTACAAAGATGTCTCCATAAGAATAAGCCCCACACAGTGTTTTGAGTGCTCGGGACAGTGTAAGGTGAAGAGACTTGCCTACTTGGCTATTAACAGACTGAAGAAAAAGTGAACTCTTTGGTTTTTTGAATTTTGAACTAATGGTTTGTTCCAGCAGCTGGAAAAAATCTGAAGTCCTGAAGAAACTCCTTTCTAGGACTGAACTATTAACAGGAGCCTGTGGACAGGCTGAAATACTTGCTAGATGACCACCTGGATCCACTTGTTGAGTGGAAGTGAGAGAAACACAGCAAAGAAGAGATGGACTGAGTTTTGGCTACTGGTATCCACAAACCTGGTTCACAGAGACTGGAGATGAAAATGAGAGCTGGTTGATTGATCTGAAGTTCATGATCTAGCACTATGGGCCTAGGATTGCTGAGTATTTATGATGGAGTTCATGGTTGGAGACAAGGCATCTATTGGGCACCCTGCTGAAGCTAAGTCAGGCAGCCCACATTAAGTTGAACAGAACCCACCAGATGAAGAGATGATTTTTAGACCTATGAACTGGTTCACATTTCTGCTGACTTTCTGGACTGCCTGTCCTGATTTGACTTTGCTTAGGGATGTGGACATCACATCGTTCTAACTGCAATGAAGATTCTTCACCTCAAAGATTAGTGTTGTCTCTTCAGAGCACTGGATTAATGTAAGAGTGCAGTTCAGAAATTTGATACCCAAAAGGGGGGATAAAAGCATGATGGGTTTGGCTTGCAAAGTTTCATAGGTTTATGGTGTAAGTGTTCAGATTAGTATAGAGTATTATCATTTTGTTCACATATAGATTGTTATGTTTAAGTGAGAGTGCACATTTTTAATTGCATACATTTTAGTTTTATTCTGTTTAGTACATATGTATTAATAGTTGAAAATTATATATGGCCAAAAAGTTGTGGGTAAGTGTTAAATTGACAAGGTGGTCTGTGGCAGTCACGTAATCTGGTGTCAACTTGAGACTATTGAGAGGGAAGGGGTAGAGTTTAGCCTGTCGGTCAGTTTGCAGGCTGATGACAACATTTAGAGATAAATAGTTTACTTGAGGACAGACCCACACTCTCTGCTTTGTCTTTCTGCTGACAAGATCCATGGAGTTACAGTGATGGAGGATCACTGCCAGCGATGCAATGCTTTTACTGCCACTGAATCCACAAGCCTTTTCACCCACTGGAATGTGATCTTCATACATTCAGCGTCATTGCTTGTGTTGTGTGAGTCTGAAGTGGAATCTGTAGATTCCTATTGGACATATAGGCTAATTTTTTACTTTTTGTCTTGATCTGGACTGACTGGAATGTTTTCAATCTTTTTTAGGCATCACTGACCTCTGGTAGGAGTAGGTGGCCCAGCCTTGCTCCTGGCGAGCTGCTGCTGGATTTGAACTTCCAGCCCAGTGGGTCGCAGTCCCGCGCAAAGCCATTACACCACTGGGGCTCAGCCCCGAAATGTTTTCTTAATATACAATTACTCTTTTTATATAAGCTATTTTTTGTAAACATAACTCTTCCTGGCTCTGTTTCTCTATTCTACATGGAACAACACATACATATAAATAAAGTTCTCTTATGATTTAAAAAATTAATATAATTAAGAATAGCCATTTAGCATATTTATCAACCTAATATTTCAACTCCTTTCTTAATGTGGATACAATCTCCAGTTGGGCAAGTCTTTGTTGGAAATAAACCCATGCCACTCTCTAAGAATGAATCTGTTAAAAAACATATTCTCCTTGCAAACACTGGCAATTGGACCATTGATATGTGACTCCATACTCACTGCCATCCTGTTGAGGCCTACTCATTGTTGTCCTATGGGATAGGGTAGGAAACCTCCCCCTTCACCGCTCCCCTTTAATTTATGTAACTGCAATGCTTTATGGGTGTAGAAAGCCCTCTAACGGGGAGAATGACTGGTGTTTTCCCATTGCTGACTGTAAAGTTAGCAGATGAACAGATAATCACTATGCCACCAGGACCCTTTACTGATATGTAGGGTCAGTTGGTCAATTAGGTGCTTTATCAAGATTTTGACTCCAAGGGAAAAATGAAAAAGAGAACATGGTACAATTTATTCTCAGTTATGTGTTGGTACAGAACAGCATAAGGTTGTGTTATCTATTTATATTTTAACTTGAAAACTCCAAACCACCCCTAAGTAGTAGTGTCTCTCAGTAATGGTGGGAACAGAACCCACACCAGTGCCTAATCAGATTCCCTAAGCCAAAGACTTGAACTTTGGTGCTGTAGTTTGAAGCTTGGTATTCCTGCTCATTTTCTCACTTGTATTTTCTCCCATTCTATAATTTCTTTAAATCCCCAATAATGATTAATTCCCTGTCAGCATTAAAAAGAGTTTATTTTAATTTATTACCGTCAATATCATTGACTAATAGTTGTTCAAGAAAAGAGATGTATGTAACAGAATCACAAGGAATTGTGAGAAATATTTATTGGTCTATTTGCAAAAGAAAGTTTGAAAATAGAAATTTCATTATCAGTTCCCACCACAAGAGGCAAATATTTCAAACCATGGCATATAACAGGTATATAAGTTGTCATGTTTATTTTATGTGTGTGTTCATCTGGATTGCATTGTCAATTTAGGGCTGATATTGGTATATTTTTCATGCACTTATGTAAATAAAAGTGCATTAAAATGTAAGGATTTAAGATTTGTGGGGTGAATTCTAAAGCTAACAGACAACAAATGAAACACTTAATATTTTGCATAGGGCATGGATTTAAACTGAGTCTCTTTAAGCATGCTGAATCTGAATGAATGTATTCTCATATTTTCAATTTTAAAATAACATAAAATACTGTATATTAAAAACTGAAAATATTTATTCCAATTGACATGAGAGTGTATGTGAAAAGAAGGTCATTATCTGGAGAAAAGTAGAACACAGAGATTTGGAATATTAGAGAGATTTCTGATGAGTCAGAATAATTGAAGGCCTCAAGATTCAAAGAAAATTCATGGCATATCACACATTCATAATCATTCTTATATTTGAGTCCATTGTTTCAGTCACTATCAATCCATCTCATTGAGGGCCTAATATTTTCTCAAGGCCCCTCTTCTTACCAAACACGATGCCCTTTTCCTGGCATGGACATGTCCAAAATATGTAAGATAAAAATCTCACCATGTTTGCCTCTAAGAAGAACTTTGTAACTTTTTTTGACATTGTACTTCTAAGATAGATTAATTTGTCATTTTAGCAGTCCATGTTACTTTTGATATTCTTCTTCAGCATCAACATTCAAATGTTTCCGATTGTCAGTCATTCTTAATCAGTGTCCAACTTTCACATGCATAGGAAGCTATAGAGTTTACCAAAGTTTGAGTCAAGCATAACTTAGTCCTTAAAGAAAGAAAGAAAGAAAGAAAGAAAGAAAGAAAGAAAGAGGAAATTAGGCGAAAATGTGAGCTTCTTACTGAAATATTGGCAGGTAGAAACAAACCATCAGCCTCTTCTCATAAGAAGAGGGGATTTTTCTTTTGTACTTGCAGTAGTTACATCATCTGTTGTCAATTTGAGACTATTAAGAGTGAAGGGGTGATATTTAGCCTGTCATTCAGGTCACAGTTTGATGACCTCATTTAGAGGTGCTAAGGACATAAATAGCTCTCCAGAGGTGGGACACACACTCACTCAGTGTGAGACACTACTGACGAGGAGTCTGATGGAGCTCTGGTGATGCATCCAGAACTCTAGAGCAGAAACACACTTGTGCTGGAGCCACAAGACTTTCCATCCACTGGCTTATGCTCTTCCTGCATTCTGCCTCTTGGCATGTGCTTTGTGAGTATGAAGAGGACTTTATAGATTGGCATCAGACGTATGTTGACTAACTTCAGGCTTAAGGAGTTGATCTGGACTGGGCTGGGAATTTTTTCTCAATATTCAATTGCTCTTGAATATAAAGCTTTCTTTTATACACATAGGAGTGCCAGAATTTGTTTCTGGAGTCAATCCTGACTAACACAGTACTCATGCAGAGTAAGTCTCAAAAAACCCAAAGGACAATGTATACTGTGTCCTATAGGGTGGCCATGAGTCAGTATTCACTGAGGAGTAAGGTTCTCATTTTTAAGTTGTTGGTTAGACACGATTGGAAGTCACAGATTGAGACCATGCATTTTATTCACCCTTCAGGTTTGAAAGGGCACTCACCTTCTGTGACTAAATTTCCGAGAAACAATTGACAGATTTATAAGGAAAACAACACTATCAAAGAGGTATGCATATCTTTGAACAATCAACCTTTGAAATAAAAAAGGCAGCATATACCCAAGGATAAATTCTAAAATGACTAGCTAATAAAGAAGAATGGAAATAGGAAACACAGGGAGACAGTGGGGAAATGATGTTGCTCTGGTGATTATAATGAATAATATGAAACAATGTGTATGATTTGTTGAATAGACTACTGATCTTCTCTTCAAATCTTTGCCAATTCAAAATTACAAATATAAATAAAAAATAATAAAAATGCCAGAAGCAATGAAAAAGTACATATTTGGAGACGTGTAGATGAAACTACATGATCGAAGTGCCTAATGTTGCAATTGGGTCATAATGACAGATCTTATCCACAGGAATAGCATATAATTTTAACATTGTAGGTATATTGATTTAGGTAAGCTGGGCTAAAGGGAAATGATTTGTTGTTAAAAACAACTATAAGTAAATTATCATTAAAATGCATAAAAATGTCATTTTGATAACTGTTTAGAAAAACAGATGTAGCACTGAAATTCATCAATACTTTGCCATGAGGTTTGTAAAAACATATCTGGCCGGCCACCTAAATGGATTCATATTTCTGACTATTCCAAAGAACGGTGACCCAAGAGAAGGCACAAGTTACCAAACACTATCATTAATATGACATGCAAATAAATGTGAGTAATGACTCAACAAAAACACAAAGAACCTCAGTGCCATCAAGCCATTCACAAAGATGGGTGGAAGAGAATGATCTTTCTTTCTTTCTGAGGCTGTATAACTTTATAGGAAAAGAGAGACTCATCTTTGTTTCCTGTTGAGTGGTTTGTGGGATTGAAAGGCCAATCTTGCTAGTTGTATCCCAATGTATAATGCACTATGCCAGCAAGGTGTAAAAATAATCTAAAAAACACCCTCAGGAGGACATAATGGGAAAGGAGTCAGAAATATAAGCCACACTCAGATAAAAGACTTGGAATTAAGGATATCACTGCAGATTCCAGATGGATAGGACTGAAAATAGAGGATACCAGAAAGAGACTTCTGTTTTATTTACTACCCTAAGACATTCAACAGCATGGGTCATAATAAACTGTGGATAATATTTTGAAGAATGAACATTTCAGCAAAATTGTGTTCACACAAAAGGGGCAATTATTCCAACAGAACAAGAGAAACATGAGACAAAGTCCTTAACCATTTCAACCTTGTCTCCATTTATCAGGAGGTTGCCTATTGGTACAATTGTGAGGATTTTAGTTTTCTTTACATTGAGATGTAAACCATACTGAGGGCTGCAATCCTTGATCTTTATAAGCAAGTACTTCAGATCTTTCTCACTTTCAGCATGCCAAGTTGTATTATCTATATTGTATAGGTTGTTCATAGACCTACGCCTAAACCTGATGCCATATTCTTCTTTATATTATTCAGCTTTCTGATGATTTTTTCTATGTAAAGATTAAATAAATATGGTAAGTGGCTACAATTCTGACGCACACATTCCCTGATTTTAAACCATGAAATAAACATTGACTATGTTTACACAAGTGCTTCTAGGTCTAAAGAGTACACCAAGCAAATATCACAAAAACTGGATTATATGAAGAAACTTACACATCTGAATGGGGACAAAGTTCATTAACAGCCTGCAATATGCCCCTAATGCATCCATGCTTGCTGAATGCAGAGGAATTGAAGCATTTATTGATAATTATTTTTAAAAATTGACCTTAATAAGGGTTACATCCCAATATAAAGAAAATTCAGAACCTCAAAACTCGACCAATGCAATGTTCCAATGATTAAAATTGCCAAGGATATCATTTTACTTGGATCCACAGTCAACATGTATGGAAACTGTAATGGAAGACCTGATACTGTATTGAACAGATTTAAGATTGAGGGTTACTAAGACATTGGGCAAAAGTCTTCCATAAGATCTCTTTAAAGTCTTGAAGAGCAACAATTTTACCCAAATCACCTGATAAAGTATATTAATGGCATCATATTGCAGTTGAAACCTGAATAATCAGTAAAGAAGACTTGAGAATAATTGATGTCTTTAAAGTATGGCTTTGGTGGAGAATTTTGAAGGTCCGGTGCATGATCAGAACAAAAACATCCATGTTGGAAGAAGGACAATAAGAATGCCTTAGAAAGACAGGTGATGAGATTTCATCTCCTGTGCTTTTGATGTACAATCTTGAGAGTTTATCCATGAAAAAGGTAATGTAGCTTGGCAAAATAGATGACTAGAGCAGAGAAGAAGACTAACAAGGTATATTGACACAACTAGTGAGTGCAACACGGGGCTCAAAGCAACAATTTTGAGGATAGGACAACACCAGAGAGTGTTGTTTTGTAGCATATATGGTTACAGTGAACCAAAATTGATTCTGTAGTGCTTAGCAGCCGTCTAGTCATTTGTTTCTCAACATTAATTCTCATAATTATCAGAAGATAATTGAAAGTAGATATTAAATGTAGCTCTCGTATCACTTACTTTGCTCCTTGGGGAATTTTACCTTATCAAAACATCACAGTACTTCAAGATAGTTCTTAAACTGCACATTTTGGTGACAAATATGACACCATTTTGATTAAATCCATCATTTCTGATGTAGTGAAACTTATCATGCTTAATATATTTCTTTCATTGGCAACAATTATGGAATGTATCATTCCTAAGGTTTTATTTAATTTGCTACACAGTGATCATCTTTCCTTGACCAGTTCAAATAGATGAATATATTTCTCATAATTAATATTTTAAATCTTACTTTAGCAATATATTCTCATGGCAGAAGACATCTTTTCATAATGATCTGTCACTGGCTTTTTAAAGTTGGGAACAAAAGAAAATAAATCAATGGTTGTAAAACATGGCATCGATGATAGATGCAATATACAAGAATGCATGATAGCATTTTGAAAATAACAATAACCTATTCATCAGGAATATCTTTTTCTAACAGCACAAACATTGAGAATTCATATGAACATGGTTAAATGGAATATCCTGAAATCAAATTGACAGCATTTGAAGAAATAAATTATTGAGAAATTCAATTTTACTTTAGAATAAGACTAGATATAGAATGTGACGTGAACAACCAACTAATCATTGTCAAGATAGAGTCAAAGTCCTTCATTGAGTATATGATACTTGAGTTTAGAGAATATTTCAAGGAAATATTTGACACATTAACACCAATGACACATGAGTTATGTAATGACAGCATGGATATAAAAAACACAAAAAGGCAAATCTCATTAAAAACACAGGAAGTAAAAAAAACAAAGTGATGATAGAAGTGACTGTAACTTGAATATCTGAAACTTGCAAAGTTAGGCACAAAGTAGCTAAAGTGAAAGAAAAAAAACTGTGAAGTAAAGGTGATGAACAAAATATTCCAAAGGGAGACTCTAGAGATAAAGTATCATAATAAGAAAAGTATTATATAAAATACTTGGAAATAGAAAACCAACTGGAAGGACCATGATTAACCTTTCTCAAGCTGAAAAGGAAACTAATGAAACATCTAAGCACAGAGTTTCATAGAGTTTCAATATCCAATCAAACAGTGACAGTTAAGAGTTTGGTTCAAATTGGAAGAGCTAACATTCTTAATGGTTTGGCAGTTAACATCTAGCAAGCCCCCATGACCTGATCTAAAACAAAGTAATCCCAACCAAGCAATTGTAACCTTCCATAATGGGATAGTGTTAAGGTGCAATTCAGTGCTCTTAGTCACATTCTTTGTCATTGTAATTGTAATAATTGTTTTGTGTAACTTGCACCCTCGAAAGCTTTTTGACTTTTGTTGTGTCTGGATAAGCCTGCATCTGGCTCATCGACTTCCAGTTATTTGGACTTGTGCCAATGGCCATATTGGCTACTGATTCTGGGTGAAGCCATTAGCATCTCAAATGACTTGCCATTTGACATGCAGACCTTGTATTCATTGTCTTTCTCATACAAGCCGGATTGCTGACCTGGGATTTATCTGCCTGGGATTTATTGTAGCAACTAGAATGTGGTCTTCCTGTCCTTAGATTTGTCAAACCCTGAAGCTACATAAATTATGAGTAGTCTCCCATTTAACATCTGAAAAAATCTTAGAGCCTGCTGGAATTCAGATTGGCTTGTTTCTATAACTGTGTGATTCATTTGCTTTTTATAAATTTATGCACACAGATAGTAGTACTGGTTTCGTATCTCTAAAGTACTAAAACATATAGAATAGTCTAAGATAGATGAAAAAAACAACTCCCAGCCATCTAGTCTATTTTGACTACTATGTGGTCTTTCCATCCATGTTAAGTTCATGCATCATGAGACTACAGAAACAAATTGAATGACAGAAGAAGCATCAAAAAAGGTAGAAGGATTACATATGATCACTCTATCAAAAATAATTTCTTGAAATCCATCCTTTCCATGAGGAAAGGTACAATGAGAACAGGTGTTAAGGACAGAAGATCAAGCTGCACTGAACGAAGAATTGTCAACAAGCTTCCAAAAATTTAAAATACAGCAATTAAAATGTTTCAAGAAATTGATGCAACACAGGAAACATTCATTCATATCAAGAATTTTGAAAGATAGTTGCCTAGACAACCTCTGAAGAACTCCGTATTTATGTCTACCCAAAAGTCTCTTGGTAATTATGGCAAATTCATTGATAATTTTCTCTCCTTATGAAGAATATATTTTTAAATGATGTATATCTTAGATTTGTTTATCTAAAGCTAAGTTTGTAAATTTATCAAAAGGGGAAAAAGTAGTAAAATTAATAACAGCAAGATAGTAAGAATTAAGTTGCATTCATTATTAATGAATTGGTAGCAGGTGTTAAAGATCAATCCCTTCTGTATACATCTTTTAGTCTCAATAATGATAAGAATAAAAAATGTAACAGCAAATTCATAAACATAACTATAGTCTATTTTTATCCATATCTATTAGGGGAGAACAACAACATCACTGAGATTAAAGTTGACTGAGTGATGTTCATTTTTTGTTTTATTAAAATAAATTCAAATAGAAGCCACAAGTAATTTGAACATTTACAGAATACACCAATAATACATCATTACTCAGACCTTTTTCAATATCAATGATTATAATTTTCTGTTGAACATGTGAGGATTTATCAGAGGCTTACTATCTGAATGCTAAAATACTTTTTTAAAATTTGCATGTCTTTGGCGTTTGAAAAGCCATCAAAACTAATTGTTTCTTAAATGCTATGTAATTTTTTCTCTAGTGTTGACCCTAATTAAAGCAATTAATTCCATAATGAAATCTTTATTCATACACACTATCTTATTATTATCTTGGTATAAATTAATAACATTATGATAATAATTAGTACATTTGAAATTGTCTATTTCTTTTCTACAGCATGTGGATTCCTTATAAAAGAAAAACATAGAAACTAATTACAATAAGATATGGCAGCTGTGTTGATTGGTATGGCCTGCTAACCTTAGCATCTGCAGCACTGGATTTATTAAAATGTGAATGTAATTGTGGAGTTCATTCCTTTGTCATATTATATTGTTAAATACAATTTTGTATATCAATATATCCATGTGTTATACATGTTTTAAATACGTAAATATATGCATATTTACATACAAATGTGTGTGCATATATGTATATAATTTAAGTATGTCAGGTAGTTATATGTGTACGTATTCTTATACATGCATATATAATGAAACAACCTTATCACTTTCAAAGTAGTCTCCATTATAAGTAGTACTTATTATTTGTCAAATATGTGATTCTATTTTTTGAAACATTTTTGAAACTCATCTATTTGGATGACTGATAGCACTTTCCTCACTTTTTTCTTCACCTCTTCTTTACAATAAAACGGCTGTCTTTTCTTGTTCCTGTTCACTTGAAGAAACAAAAGAACATGCAAGAAGGTCAGATAAGTCATGTGCAGGAGGCAAGGAGGCATGCTGCTTTTTATTTTCTACCCCAAACTGGCACTGAGATGGTTGTGTGAGCAGGCACATTGTTATGGTAGCAAACCAATGCCTTATCTGCTACAAATCAGGACTTTTTTGTTACACATTTTTCAGGCAATATTATCGGAACCTCTAAATAGAAAGCTTTATGAACAATCTGACCTGGTGGAATAAACTCCAAATGCACTATTAGTCAATATTTTTGTCCATTTGGGAAGTTGATGGCCATCCAAACAAGGTTTGTCATCATTTTACCTTCCACCTTTTTGGAAATAAGAAAGCTACTCACTCGTACACTTGATTGTCTCCCATAATGTTCTTGTAATTTGTGTTCAGCATCACAAAGTTTCTGCAACATTTTTCCCAAGCAGGAAAATAATTAATAGCTGTACTCTGTCTTCTTAAATCTGCCATCACATAAACCAAGGTTCAATCAAAATTGACTTTAAAAAAAAAATTCACCGTGACCACGGCAAATTTTCCCAGACAATGCCACTTGGTCCACACTAACTCAGACTGAGTTGCTGGATGCTCACCTAAAGGAAAATAATTGTGTACTGTGGTAGTCATGTGCTTATGTTAATTTTATGATTGCAATGTAGGGGTGGAGTCTAGCCTGTTAATCTGGAGATAGCCATTGAGTAGCCAATGAGGCCTCTATGTGGGCATGGCTTTCTTCTGAGAAATCTCACGATATTTCCCTCATGAAGATGAGAAGCTATCTTCCCCAGTTGTTGGGTGTTAGTCTGAGAGACAATTAATCACGGAAAAGACAAGATGCAGCCTCAGAGAAGTTGGAGGAGCCAGCAGAGAGACCACACAGCATTGCCCTGATGAATACAGACCACTGAAGCTGGACTGGCATGCTGTTGATGGACCCTGAGCCCTGGAAGTGAAGAGCCATGGGGAGATCCCTGCCAGTGCCGGGATTCTGCACCCACTGGCCTGTGACTTCATGAGTCAGAAGGAGATTTAATAGACTGATTTCGGGCATATGGGTTAATATCGGACTTATGAATTTGAACTGGACTGGGCTGGGATGCCTTCTCAGTGTCACATTCTTTTTGTATATAAACACTTTTCCTTATACCTATATGCGTGTCCTTGAATTTCTTCCTCTAGTCTACCTGGACTGACACATAAACTAAGAAAGATCCACCTAGCGGAGTCTTTTTTCCATTTGTGTGTTTGTGTACTTTCTCATATATATTTACAATTATATATCAGGTTATACTGCCAACTACAAAGTGGCTGGTATTGGTATTTCAGTTGTACTGTTTGAGAAGATGAAGCTATCTGCTCCATAATGTTTATAGCCTCAGAAACCCTATGTAGGATGACCCTAGTTAGAATAAGCTCGATGACATTTGATTTGGTTTGGTTGATTTTTATTATGGAAATTGTATTCCTCTATGATTTAATCTTCATTGCTGTATACCACAACTCACTGTAATTGAGCTGATACTGACTTAGAGTGTCCTTATGTGACAGCGTAGAGTAGCCCCAGGAGGTTCTCAGACTGCAGCTGTTCAGGAGTAGAAAGCTTTGTCTTTCTCCTGTGGAACCACTGGTGGTCTTGAGCTACCAATCTCTCAGATAGGGGCTTGATGCGTACCCACTATGCCATCAGGGTTCTTATTCTTTGCAAATATTCATAACTAAAGGAATTGTAGATAACAATACCAAACAATGGCAATTGCAGAATAATTGAGTTCGCTTCTGTGGAAGCAATAGCTAAATTGAGTGACAATCCTTCTAAAAGAATGAGGGAATGCTCCAAGTTGTAGAACTGGAAAAGGTATGCATTCCTCTTTATTTTTCAATCTGTAAATCACTGAATAATCTAAGAATATGGGGTATATGAAGAAGAATGTGGCATAAAAATTGGGAGAAGACTCATTAACAAATTGCAAATAATACATGGCACAACTTGCCTTGCTGAAAATAACCTGGATTGGGGGTGCTCACAGGAGGCTTGGTTGCACAGTAGTTATGAATTTGACTGCTAAGTATGAGGCCTGCATTTCAAGACCAGCAACCAATTGGCCAGAGAAAGAGTTTTGTTTGTTTGTTTGTTTGTTTTTTACTTTCACCATTGCAGTGTCAGAAAACCACAGACACTGTCCTACAGGATGACGATGAGATGGCACCAACACCACGACAGTGCATTTGGTTTGGTTTTGAGTTGGAGTCCTAACTGACGAAGAGAAAAGACTAGGTCCTTTAGGGTGATTACACTTGAATATGAAGAAAAAAAACACAGCACACTTAGGACTATAGACAACCTGATGATAAAAAGTAAAGAACTTGATATTGTGAAATATTTCTATCTGAATCAATAAGCATGTAGACAATTGTCTACTGAAATCATAGTCAAAAATTCAATGGGATATGGTTCACTAATTTCACTTCTAAGGAGAATAATGGAAACATGTGAAAGCATATTCTTATACAACAATGTCACTTGATACTTGAAGCATTAATTGCAATAGTCGCTATTGTAATAAAATGTTTCTGAAAAAGTGGCCAATAATCTAAATTTGAGGGAAGGGTAATAGAGTTTAAATTGTGAAGTTCTGGTTTGCAGAGGGCTGTAGATAGCACTGGAAGCTGTTGCAGGGTTTACCCGTGGACTAAGCCTCTGGAGATTCCCTCTGACCATGACAGAGGGATGGCAACAGTCTGCCTGTCAGGGAGAGTGTTGTCAAGAACCTTATAGCAGATTAAATTAAAAATCTGACTTCAATGGTTAACATTATCACTTCATTATCAATTCATCTTTCTTTTCACACACTATGAACTTTATCTGTTATATAAATATATGAGTGTGTACATATGTGTGTGATATATATACATATATATGTATATATACCTATTATACACACACACCTGGAGTTAATCTTTGTTGTAGTACTTTTATTGTTGGTCATTTTCCTGAGTTTATGTTATGTATTTTCTCTATTTTTTGGTCCATGAAGCCCAGGCTGGGTGAATCTATAGGGGCACTAATCTATATGGGAACTAATATCAAGGAGCACAAGGAGGAAGCAAAATGTTTTGAAAGTGATTGTGCTAGCAATGGCAAAACATTTCTTGATATGACTTAATTATGGAAGGGTATGCTGTATGGATGGGTTATGTTCTAATAAAATAGTTCCAAAAAAATGAATGGGTAAATAAAATGACCACTATCTATATAATGTATTAGTATTTAACTATGAAAAGAAATTAAGTTCTAATACAAGAAAGAAAGCTCATTCTGGATGAGCTTTAAAAAAAGGCAATTTGATATAAGCAAACATGTATTAGTGGTTATGAGAATTGGGGGAAGAATAAATGAGGAAATATCATTTAAGTGCACTAAATTTCTGCTTAGGTCAGGGAAACATAATTATTCTGATGTTCGAATAGCATGTTGAATGGAATTAATCCCAGTGTATTGTGCATTTTAAAATATTTAAATAGAAGAACTTCTTTATATGACTATATATAATTTTTGAAGACACTTCAGAAAATTTAGAAAAAATTCTGCATTATGTCATGTGTAATTTGAAACCCAGTCATATCTTACCTCAATGTTTAAAAGCGGTCCACGGGGGCTGGGGGGTGGGAAGACAGTCTATACTAAATATTTAAAGGACAAATATCAGTCTTTTATAGACTCTACAAAAACTGTGAGATCATAAATTTCCCTTGTAATTACCCTGACTTTAAAGTCAGACAAATATATTATAAAACGAAAATAGTATTTAATTTGAACCACTATGAAATTGTATTGGTCATTTTTTACACAGTCAATTTGTATGCAATGCAGTGTAAACCTCTAACCAGATTTCTTAGTTCACAGAAGAAGTTCTAGTTCCTTCTCTGTTAAGGCTTTGCATTTTCACCACAAGCAGGGTAAAGAAATTAACTCCATCTCAGAGCAGCCCTGCAGGCTAGAGCTAAATGACGACATGGGGGTTGAAAATGTGTGAAACTTACTGATGCAAACATTGGTCTTTCTTCCTCTAGTAACGGATGCCCTATGAGGGCTCCTTACTATGCTGAATAAGTATCTGGAAATCTGATTAAAATATAATTTCTGATGCAGTATATCTGGGATGCATAGTCACTACTGGGGGATGAACTGGAATGAACCACTTTGATCCCCAGGTTCAAAGTTCCCTTCCAGGTAATTACTTGTGCATGATATATGTTATATTTTACTGTTTAAGTATGCACACTGAAACCAAAGCAAACTCACAGCAATTGAGTCAGTTCTGAGTTACAACAGGGTTGAACTCTCAGTGAGTTTCCAAGACAGTGCCTAGTTACAGGAGGAGAGAACCTTATTTTACTATCACAGAGAAGAATCAGGTGCTGTGGATTGCTGCCCCGGTGGTTCACAGCTCAAGCCATAGCCACTATCTTTACCGAAATGAGATGGTGATGACTAATCAATTATAAATTAGTCAACCTCATGCTTCTAGCATGATCCTTCTTCATATAGGCCTCATGAGGGTCTTGGTCTTAGATGGCAAACCTTGCCATTGCGGCTCAGAATTGTGACCCAATTTCTTACTTACACATTGCTTACACAGAATAGGTAACGGCAACACATAACTTTAAAAAGTGCAACTCTAAATGTGTGGGTGTGTGACTATAAACATAAACAAGCATATAAATATATAAACATGAACACACATATACATATTAGTTTTAGAGACTGAATCTCTAAATGAGAATCTCAGATATGTCCATTTCTTTTTTTGATTTCTCAGTTTCTCATGATTGCTACCATTTCATTGCTTGTAAACAATCCTCACATAGCCTTTGCCTTCACCTTATGTCCATTTTTGTACCTGTGCAAAAATAGATATACTTTTGCCCTCAGAATTAATTAGTTTTATGGTCTACTGTTCACTCTTACAACATGATTATGATAATAAATAGAGATCACTATTTCCAAATGGAATCACATCCACTGTTACAAAGGCCAGACATTCAAAATCTATTTTAAGAGGACTCAATGAAATCTAGTGCCAAGATAACAATTTTTAAAATTTTCCAGCTGAATTTGGATTTTTATTTGAAATGAAGGTCAAATTATTATGTAGTTCCGCTGGTTCCATGGATATACATTACTTTAAGCAATGAGTCCTATCAAATGATTTGAATGGTTCAAAAAGACCATTGTTTAAATGCTACATCCTTGTTGTATTTGGAACAAAATGTATATAACAGTTATTTTATTAATTACTCTTCTCTTTAAGGGTTAAACATTTCTTGACTTTTATGTTCCCTTTCAAAGCTACTTAATTAATTTCTGACATAATAAGACCTGATATTAAAAGTCTAAAACACAGAGGTCGACTTTGCCTACTGCCTATGAACCAAGTATCACCCTCTTTATATGGGCATCTTGAGAATAACTTTTACAGAGAATACCTTATCTCAGTTGAGCTCAGTTTATCAACATGTGGGGGTGGGGGTGAGGGCGGCAAGGGAGAAACTATTTCATTGCTTCCATACAGCAATGTGCTAAGGCCACTACAAATAACAGACACTTCCAGGAGGTTGACCCTTACTTGAATGTGTCAAGATGGAGGTAGAGGAGGCTGCAAGTCATGGAGAGAGTGACTACATATCTAATATCTATTGGTGGGCAAACCATGAGGAACACCCTCCCCTCAGGTAGAAAATGCTTAACAGTACTTATACAGCAATCAAAGGGTGAGATTTTCTGGTACTATGTTCCTTCAGACACACAAAATGCATGTAATATCCACTAGGTTTAGTTTCTACTTTCCAAAGTATAAAGTTGACAATTTTGTCAAACTTGTGCTGTTTCTAATGCCATTGTGTCACCATTCATACAACTTCCAAAAATCATTCCATACCATTTCCCAGCTTTTGCGGATAATTGCTTTCCATTATCTTACTACTGCCTACATCTTAATTCCGAAGCAAACAGCATAGGTTTTATACTTTGTTATATCAAGATCGTGTATCAAAATATCAATGTCTCTACTGGTTTTCTACAGTTACATTAAAATTATTCTGAAAGAATGCTGACATTTTAAACAAGAATCATTTTATTTCACCCACAATTATATAATTTAGTGATTTTTACTTGGTTCTGCTGGCCATTATTCTGCTGATCAAACTTGAGGTCCCCTTTTATGGCCAGTCATCTGACAGCTCAATCAAGGGTCATCATTTAAGGAAGTATGTCTCAAAGTCTATATACTGAGGCTAGCTTTGTCTCCATAATAGCTAGCCCAAGCTTCTTTGTAGTCTGAGTGGTATCCAAAAGCACCAAACAAAAGCAGACAAGACCAAGACACAAATAGTTTTCAAGTTTTCTGGGTAATTTTTTTCTTTGACCATTAGTTTATATAAAAATTTTGCTCCAACCCAGACAATGAATTAAATAAGGAATTTCACCTATAGTAGGATTAATTAATGACATTACTATAATATATTAGTGATTATAATAAGTGGATAACAAGCACCAGAAATTGCATTGATCTAATCCAGATTAAATCTAATTCAGATTAAGAACAGCTATAATTCAAGATATCACCTGTAATAATTCAATACATTAATTCACTGTTATCTTTTAAGATACAATTGTTCTTCCTAGATATCAAAAGCATAAGCTAAATGAATTTATGATGAAAATACCCATGACCGAAATTAAAAATAGCTGAGGGTGATAATAATATTTGGGGTAGCACAAGGTAAGTAATTTTGAATTTTCTATTTGAGAGAAAAAAAATCTGCAAGTCTTTAAATATTTAGTATTTCTGTCTTTTACAATGCACTACACTCCAATTATCAGAGACCAAATTAGAGATACTGCAATTTTCTAAAGATAATTATTCTGACCTCATATGCAGACACTGTGGGAAAATGTGACAAATTTGTATGTGGATTAGGCTTGGCTAAAAAGAGGCACTTACCACCACGAGTATTCATTGAGTGCAGTAAGTAGATTGCAATAGTAATTTGGATTTAAAACTTCAGCACAGGATAGATAGTGTGCTAACTTGACAGATGACCTACTAGAGATGATTAGACAAAAGATTTGTTTATGTGTTCTTGGTTATTTTCAGACTGTATGACTACCTTTCACTTAAGAAACTCCAAGTTTCTGAATAAATCTAAATCTGGAAATGACTTCAGTAACTTTTTAAACAATAAATCAAGCAAGGCTGATTTTTTTTTTTTTTGCTTATTGTTGTTATGGGTCATTGATAGTTCAGACTAATAGCGCCCTTTTGTGCAGTCATGTGTCATCCTCACCATTCTTGTCTTTGAGTCCAATGTTGCATTTACTCCATCAATCCATTTTGTTAAAGGTTTTCTTTTTGACTGACGCTCTATTTTAGCAAGCTCTACATCCTTGTCCAGGTACTGTTCGTTCCTGATAGCATGTCCAACGTGTATGAGACTGTCTCACCATGCTTGCTTCATTGACCAAAAAAAAAAAAAATCATTCAACAAACACCATAATTTGTGAATTTTGTTGTGCCACTTTTCTCTAGAATGACTACCAATATGGATCTCTTCAAATCAGTTGGTCCAATAGATGTCTTCCAAATTTCCTGGAATAGAATTATTTATTCTTATTTTTATTGTTTAGTCAAAAAATAACTTAATTGAACTTGCTTTCCACACCTGTCCTAGGGAATTTGAAATTAATTGTGCTTCCCAAAAGATGAATTTAACTTCATAAATCTCAATAATCAATTTGTACTAGTTATGATACACCATACTCACCTTTCCCCAATAATTTGTATTTAATTGCAGTTTCATTGAGATTATTTCTCCACACACATGCCCACACACAGTTTTCATGTAACATCTTTCCATATTTTCCTATCCCTTATCATTATCTTTAAATTTATTTTATTATACCAATATATATCTCATTAATTTGATGAAGTATTTAAAAGTCCAACAGAGGAAATGGTTCAGGGTTGTTTAAGATACTGAAATATAATAAATCCCTGCCTTATTGTCTTATTCTTAAAGCATTTAATTATTTCACTTATATTATACCAAGTGTTTTCTGATATAGTGGTTTCATTTAGTGTAAACCATGTCATGATTAACCTTTCCGTCAATAAAATAAACAGATAACTTTAGACATGAGCACCAGCTTGAATTAGCACATTTGATACAGAATCTCAAGAAGTTTATCCAAACCTTTACATTTCAATCAGACTGTTAAAATACAATGCTCTGTGCCATCTGGCATAATATCATCAAAATCACCACAGAAATTTCACCCAATTTCTTTGTTAAGGATGTTAGCATTTTTATCTATTATTTTTATTTTGAAATCTGTTTTACTAAAATCTTACACTTCTGCATAAGAGAAAAAGATTTTCATTAACTCACAATTATATTGTATGTCTGCCATCCTTAGATAAATCTAATACAAGAAATCTAGTATACTGAAAAATACATCACTATAGTTACTGATGCTCAATTTTCCATTTAATAAATATTTTAATTTAGGAAATTAATTATTACTTTTGAACATTGTTCAAGAGTTGAACAAATTATTTTAGTATATACATATCACAAATTTAGCATTATTGATGATCTGTCATTCTTAAATATTTTAAAATTTAGGTGAAAAGTATACTACAAAATTATTTATTTGTGTCTTTGTTTTAAACTTATTTCAAGATGCAGTATTTTGGAATTAATTTCTTATGTATATTGTTTTAATACTCTTGATAAAAAATTCTGATATAAAATTTTCAAATCTGTGTTAATCCGGTGAGACTAGCAGAACAAATTTCATAGACACGCATATATGTATAAGGAAAAGGTTTATATACAAGAGGAACAGGACATTGAGCCCAGTCCAGTTCAAAGTCAGAAGTCCGATATTAACCCATATGCCAGAAATCAGTCTATATAGTCTCCTTCTGACTCAAGAAGTCAGGTCAGTGGGTGCAGAATCCCAGTGCTGGCAGGGGTCTCCACATGGCTCCTGCTTCCAGGGTTCAGGGTCCATCAACAGCAGAAACAACTCATCGCTGGCAGAGGTCTCCTTGTGGCCGGCCCAGCTTCAGAGGTCTGGCTCCATCAGGGCAAAGCCCTGTGGTCTCTCCACCAGTTCCTCCAGCTCCTCAGATGCTGCCATCTTGTCTTGTTCATGATTAATCATCTCTCAGACTAACTCCCAACAACTGGGGAAGATAGTTTCTCATCTTCACGTGGGAAATATGGCAAGATTTCCCAGAAGTCTCAGGAGAAAGCCATGCACACATAGAGGTCTCATTGGTTACTCAATGGCTATCTCCAGATTAACGCCTAGACTCCACCCCTAAATTTCAGTCATAAAATTAACATAAGCACATGACTGCCACAAAATCCTTTTATAGTTTCTTAATATCATTTCAATTCTACTATAGGTATTCATAAACAAAAAATTAAAGAAAGAAATAATGAGTCCTCAAGTTAACTTGACATGTAATTGATCTTTTAATTAGGATCACAAAATGTGTGCCGTCCATGGTGATGTGAAATTACCACCATGATTACAATGAAATCCACTTTTATATTGATATTTTAACTGTGCATATGAAGGATGCACAAAAAATGGAATCTTGCCCCAAAATCTATGTATTTAAGTTTTTTGTTTTTTGTGTTTTTTACAAAACAACGATATCACCTTCAAAGTACTCTGTATTACACTTAATACATTTGTCAAATCTGTGATTCCATTCTTGGAACCATTGCTCAAGCTCATCTGTTTGGATGTCTGACAACACTCCCCTCATTTTTTCCCTATACCTCCGCTACATATTTAAATTGCTGTCCTGTCATGTCCCTCTTCATTCACAGAAATAAAAATAATAGTCAGGTGGAGTGAGTTCAGAGGAATAAGTGCCTGGAGCAAGAGAGGCCCAAACCTGGAGCTGTTTTTAGCCCTGGAGCACTGATGTGGCTGTGTGAGGAGGTGCATTGCCATGGTGGCAAAACCAGTCGCCCCCACCTGTCTTTTTGTCACACACTGTTATGCAATCTTTTCAGAACCTCTAAATAGAAAACTTGATTAGCAGTGTGACCTGGTGGAAAGAACTCCAAATGCACTATCCCCCCTCCCATCAAAATAACAAATGAGTGTCCTTTTGATCTTTGATTTCACTTGAGGAGCTATTTTGGGGTGAGGTGCCCAAAGCTGGCTTGACTGATGTTTACTTTCAGGCTCAGAAGAATAGCACTGGGCTTTCTCGCCAGTTAATGACCTTGGGAAAAAATCTGGGTCGCACCTGATCTGTTTTTACAACTCCCAGTATAATGTATATCTACATATACACGCTCTATTTCCTGGTCAGTCAGAACCCGAGGCACACATTTCGCAGCGACCCTTCTCAGGTCCAAATCTTCCATTCAAATTTTCTGAACAGAGCTCCATGGTACTCCTGAGAACTTCCCCAGCTCTTTAGTGATCTGCTACAGGTCTTCAGACAAAAATGCACCAATTTTATTGACGTTTTTCCCTTTGGGAAATTGATGGAAGTCGAAACGAGGTTTGTCACCAATCCAAATTTCACCTTTTAGGAAACGAGAAAATCCCTGAACCCGTGAGTTTGTTTTTCCTCCTCGTACACTGTCCTTGTAAGCTGTGTGCACCATCACAACAGTTTCTACGATGTTTCTACTGAGCAGGAAACAAAAGCTGCACATTGTTCCCTTAAAGGGACCTTCACGTAAAACGTGGTTGGTGTGAAACTCCTTTTATGAAAAAATATCACTTTGACCAGAAAAAAAACCCTTCCCAGGCAACCCACCAGGTGCACTAACTCGAAGGGACAAACTGGTTGCTCATTTAGCAGGAAAATGCCTACTCAGAAGGCGCCACCCAGCAGAATTTGTGTTTTGAGGGGATATGCTCTCATATATTGGGATTCTCTACAATATAAAGCTGTTTGTGTGCTTGGGATTTAATTGGATTTTCATTTATACTTGTTTATAATCTAGTTGTGCTTTTTATTCCCAAATTTAAAAAAGTAAAACTCAAAATTTTCATAACTTGAAAAATGTAGTAGGTTATATAATTACATAAATTACAGGCCAATTTATAATCACTTCATATTGATAGCCAGTGTTGAATATTGGTAATATACCAGGACTAATATCCTGACATGAATTAGTAACATGGTATGCTTTTATATTCAAAAGGTTTTATTCTAAATATATGTATAATATATATTTTAGAATCTCCATTTAATGTATGCATAGGCATTAAAAAGTTGCATATGAATCCATGTGCACATATAGTAGACCCTATAGGTTGGAGCTTGCATAAGCTAGATTTAAGAATATACCACATGGAAAACACCTTCTTCTTCTTACATGATTTTTTAAATATATGCAAAGAGCTCAATGTTTTTCTTTTCATTGTAAGAATTTATTTGTCATACTCCAATCCAATGATTTAGTAAGCTCTTGGAGGTATGAGTATTATTTCTTTCATAGATGCATTTCCAAATGTATGATATTACATTCGATAGACATTCAGTACATTGGAGAGTGGATTTTGGCAGTGCAACTAGATTTGAAATGAATGTGTACAAATTTGATGTCCCTGTTGATTCATTGTGAAGTTGTTCTTGTTTTTAATATTTTATACTCTCTTCTCAATTAAGTTTTCAACTTCTTTATTTTGTATTGCTTTTAGTGTAGTTTAAAATATGTATTTTCTGTATAGTAAATTCAAGATAAGTGACTGTAAAGAGACTGAGTAGATTAAGGATTTCTTTGGGATATAGTGAGAGGAGGGTTTGTGTGAAATGAGAAGCTAATAACAATAAGTACAAGAAAAAGGAAAATGTTCTAAAATTGATACGGTAATGACTGTGCAACTCTTCTTTTTTAATCAGGGGAGAGCATGATCACAGTTACTCACTACCACAATTTATGCAGTTGAGTTTCCCATATTTTGGGAAATCGCAGGGGTCAGCACTGTGGCGTGCAATGGATAAGCCTCGCCCTGGGGAAACCACCTTCATAATCATGGTATCTCCCCTGCCAGGTAAGCATGATTGTGTAACTTTTGCTGATATAGTTGAACTATTGAATTATGTAATATGTGGATCATATGCCATTAAACAGGTAAATAAATAGTCATTCAAAGGTATAAAAAAGGAAAAAATATTGTCATTTTTTCTATTGGGGTTTTAATCATGATTTATAAAATTCTTAGTTATGTAACCATATTTTATTTGTTGAATAAAATATAAATATTTCTGGCATATCTAATATATATCTAATACATATTATAGTAAAATGTATTTTTCAAGGTATTTTCTCATTAGTTGTTTTGATAGGTAGGTTTGTTATGCCAACATGGCCCACAGAAGATTGATGGGTCTGTTGTGACAGCACGGCCAATGAACATGCGGGATGAATTGAAGGGCAGAGATAGGAAGGGCTCAGCGAGTCCTGCCCTCTCTCTTGCTTCCGGATCTTCAGACCAGAGAGCTGCCTTGTTTGTCCTGTGTCTCAGCTTTCAAACAACACTATCCGTGGGACACCTAATTGTGGACTGTGGAGATGTGAGTGGAGGATCCTCCAAGCCCTACTTCGCCACGCTCCTGGGATATACATCTCTTGAGCTGGGCACTGTTGGACTCTGTTATCTGGCTGATTGTTGGTGACCTGCTCTGCTGTTTGCTGCCTGTGACCAGATAGCCTGAATTGCTCTACAGAGGACTACTCAGCGGCCCTCAAGACTCCAAGGACTGCCAGTCTTCTAGCTGCTTCACGCAAGTGAGTTTCACCGAGCAATTTGTACTGCTTTATAGATAGTTAACTGTTTCTTTCTTATCTTATATACCTTTCTCTATATATAAATATATAAAAAGAATTACTAGTGTCTTGATTTTATTTTCCTAACAGAACCCTGCCTCACACAGTTGTCATATTCAAAAATGTGTTATGGACAACAATGATAAAACTATCCTACCTATTTCTGTTTCCTACACTACACTAATTTTTCCTTGACATTGAATATGGTTAATTTATCATTCACCTGAGTGGAAAATTAGATAATATATTGTCATCATATGCTATACCATTTTCAATAATTAAAAATGTATCTGTCTACTATTTTAACCCTTATCAATGTTTATGATAGACACTATACTTATTGCTTTAAAAATTGTGACCCACTTTAAAGAAAAAATACCAATTTTGAGTAGAAACTTTAGGTAAAGAAAAGTGTATGTGATTAAAAACAATCAATTTTAGAACATTTTTAAGAATAACAGGTGATTTTGTTCTAGTCCTCTTGGATTTTCTGTCTTAAAATATTAGAAGACTGATATTACACCCCTTCATTTTATTCTGCAGAATAAAAATCACAATTTTTCAATAATCCACATGCATTATGACCATTATGTTTGACTTAATATTTAAAAGTACTCTGTAGATATATTCATTTTCTTCATTTTGTGTTAAGGAAATCTGAGGTAGAATTTGCACTGAAATATACTCTGAAATAACTTTAAAATATGTCAAATATAAATATTCAAAAACTCAGTCAGTTGTAAAGTTTACTCTGTTCAATAAGTATGACACTTTAAAGATACATGAATGAGGCAATGTCTTCCAGTGGATGTGTAGAATGAGATAGGAAAGCTGAAAACTGAGCCCAAAGCCTCATCTATAAAGTGGGCTAAGAGAAAACTGTGAAAGGAATATGGAATAATGAATCAGGATCATGAACATATCTGTATAAACAGAGCAGGAGTACTCATTGCAAATTAGAAGGGTGTGTTCGGTCAAAGGAAAGGAAATGATATCCACCCAAACAGACTTCCAATTCAAATGTGATCTCTTAAGTCAGAAGATGTCCCTCACCCCCCAAAAAACTGACTTAGGCACTGTTATCACTGCAGAGAAATTTGAAATTTGCTTCCTAATTGCTGGCAAAATAAAAATATGAAAAAAACAATTACACAAATCGGCACCCATTATTGTTTATTCCTTGTTTTTTGTTAGGCCTTTACAGCCTTTTCAAATGCATTATAATCCTTAGTATGCTAAAACAAAAATCCTGCAGCAGTTTCACAGTCATTGATAGGCTCAAGTTCATTGTTGAAGTAACTGTATCAGTTCATTTCATTGAACTCTTCTTATTTTCATTGCTTTTACCAAGCATGGTATCTCTCTCCAGAGACTGATCTCTCTGATAAAGTACTCAAAGTACATGAGATAAAGTCTTGCCATTGTTGCTTCTAAGAACTATTGTGGTTGTACAAGAGAAATGTGTTTGTTCTCCTGAAAGTCCAAGGTATATTCATTATCTGTTGCCAGCACTGTAGTTCAAAGCCATGAATGTTCCTTTCATTTTCCGTATTCATTATTCAATATTAATATGCATAGGGAGTGATTGAAAATACCATGGCTTACATCAGGCATTTTTTAAGACCTCAAAGTAATATCTTTTTCCCCCCTTTTCATCTTGAAACCCAATTTTATCTAATTACATTTTGTGATGTGTGATATTTTGCTATCTGGTCAAATCATGTACTCCTGCTCCCATTTCTAAATATTCTTTGAGTAAATTATTAGAAAAGAAAAATAAATGAAAAGTGCTGTAATATGTCTTCAGAAACCAAAATAGACCTTATTTGTAGAATGTGTTAAATATTGAGGTGTAGTCAGATTTCCATATAAAATGAATCATCTCAGAAGCAGTAACACAAAGAGAAATCCCTGGAACAGCAGAAGAGCCATTAGGGGGCATGTTTTAGATGTCTGTCCAAAGGCACAGAGGCTGAATGCAGAGGCTCCAGAGCTCCCTTGCAAAGACCATGAAGCAGCAAAGGAGCCAAGTCAGGGAAAGTAAACATGATACAGAACAGAGAAATCATGCTGGGATCATGGGGATGTGAGGCAGATTGACAGGCTGGCTTCCTGATCCTTCAAGGAATGAGCCAAGGAACCATGTGTCTGAGCGGCTGAGGATGCAGAGAGTGAATTGACTACTGGCTAAGGAGAGATGACTCTGTAGAGCCGTGATTGCATCCATACTTCTTGCTGATCCTGACTTATGGTAAGCTGCTAACTTCCTTAATGATTCCCTAGAATTGTGAATTTAGTCATGAGTTTGGTGTGCTCATGAAGAATGATCAAGCCCAATGTAGAAGAGTGTCATGAATGACATGTGTCAGGACAGGAAAAGAAGGATGAGGAGTAGAAGCATGTATATCCTCTGCCTCCTCGTTACACAGAAATCACAAGAAGGTCACATGTGGGCCTTCCATAGGTTTGCACATATTCTTTTACACACATCTAAAGGATTTACACATGTATTTTTAAATGTTTAGAATTTTAGAGTATAATTATATATATATAGATATAGATACATATGTTTATATATATATGCAATTGAAATTCTAGGTTCTCCCCATAATATTCAGTTTTATGTATTCCATTTTAAAAATAAAATAAATAGGATTCTATTTCCTTCATTGTTAATAAGGTTGGTAAATGTTAGCTTTGAGCACGAACCACAACTGACATACAATGAAACTGTCCAGGTGAACGTTTTGTCAAACAACCCAGTCACCTTAACATGTAGCCATCACTTCAAAATTGATGTGGGAGACATCCAGCTCCAATCACTTTATTCTCCAGATAAGAAAATGATAAACGTGGACAGTACTACATCCTGCAATTTGGACCTGGCTACAAACCTGCAAGTTGGTGGTTGAAACCCACACAGTGGTGGCATGTAAATATCATTCTACCATGATTTCAGACAAGAAATCTTTGTGGCATTTCTATCCTAACACATGGCGCTGCCATGGGTTACAACTGACTAACCTTGACAATGATAGGCCATTTTATTGAGGGCCCCTAAAAATTATGTCCTAACAATAGACATTCAAACTTCCAGCTTTGTTGTTTGCACTTTTCAAATGTACTAACACTCTTTGGGAATGCTGCCAGGTAAGTACAGGTCTGCTTATTTCAGGGTGAGTGGGTCAAATCCACCAGCTGCCCCTCAGAAGTTCCATGAGGTGTTCTGTTTCTATGAAGATTTACAGTCTTGGAAGCCCTAAAACTGGGCCTTATGGGTTGGAATCAAGTTGCTAACCATACAGAGTGAGAGTCTCATCCTAAATATACTTGCATGATGGCATTCTGCATGGTCTAAAATCAAGAAAGGTGTGTGTCAATGTTGTTTTCCTTTCAGTATACTTAGTTGATAAATATACTGATCAAGCAAGCAGAGAATCTAGGTTCTATGAAGAGCAATACCACATGAGGACCAGAGGAGGTTTATTAGCAACGTGTCATATGCAGATGGCACTATATATCCTGATGAAAGTGAGAAGGGTTTGAAGCACTTGATAATGAAGGTGAAGGCTTTCAGCCTGCAGCCTGGAGACACTTTAAAATGCTGTTTTCTGGAATTGTTCCTTTTCTAATTCTTCCTCACAACTGGGCCAATAGCTACCATGATAAACAGAGAAAGGATTAAAGCTATCAATGATCTTGTCTTGCTTGTATCTACATTCAGTGCTCATGGAAGCACCAGTCAAGAAATAAAAGGACACAATGCATGATGAAAATCCAGTACCCAAGAACTCTTTAACGTTTTGGTAAGCAAGGAAGTTACTTTGAGAACTACCTTATGTCTGACCGAAGCCATGTCTTTTCAATTGCCTTATGAGCAAGTGAAAGTTTGACCTTGAAAAAAGAAGACAGAATTGGTAAACCTATGGACCCAGCAAGTAGAATAAGCAAGTACATTAGGGAGAGAGTGAGAAAGATTTGAAGAGTTCAAAAAGGAGTCGAAACTGATTGCCGTGGAACTTGCAAAGTGCCACTTTCTATGGTTGAGGTATGTAAAGCTAATGCTATATGGATTACTACCAAGAAAATGATTTGGCAGGAAAAGAAGAAAAAGGAAGACAGAAGAAAAAAAGTAGGTATTTGAACTATGGTATTGGCAAAGCTTATTGAAACTACTGAGGGCTGCTATGACCAGAAATAGACTGTTTTGGAAGAAGTACAGCAGAATGTTTGTTAGAGTCAAGGATGGTAGACTTTATCTTCAGTACTTTTGAAATGTTATCAGAGAGACTCGCCCTCTGGGAAGTACATGGTTCTTGGTAAAGTGAAATAGAAGTGCAGAAAGAAAGACACTCAGGAAGACAGTTGGACTTGGTGGCGACAACAATGGGTCCAACCATTAAGTATGATTAAGGATTGGCACTGGCTGGGGAAGTGCTTTGTTCTGTTGCACATAGGGTCTCTGAGATCCAGAATGGACATCATGACATTGTACAACAACACGGGGGTGTATTCACTCAAGGACTCAGAACAAGTAACCTTTCCATTTCCTTGCTGTTTCACAGATGGACAAATTTGAGTTTACATAAAAGAAGTTGCCCTTCAAAGAGGTAATAATTGAATGGAAACAAAAATGCAAAAGATACATTTCATTTTCCTACAGAAAGTTTAGTGAACAAATGGTTTTAATTACAAATGAGTAAATTCAAAAGCATGGAAGAATTTAAATGATACACTTCTTTTTTTACACCTCTAACAGGTGCTAAAATCTGTTTAAGTTTTCTGAATCAAGGTTTCTGTAGGCAGCATTTCATTATGAT
The DNA here is from genome assembly GCA_004026705.1 of Nesogale talazaci. NCBI lineage: Eukaryota > Metazoa > Chordata > Mammalia > Afrosoricida > Tenrecidae > Nesogale > Nesogale talazaci. The sequence goes on along the minus strand of PVJH01008713.1, from coordinate 37,572 downwards.
AAAATCCAAGTTCAAAAAGACTATGATATATTGAGGCTGATTTGGTTTTCAAATGCAAAACAGCAGCTGGATTAAAGCACAAGGCTATTGGAAAAACCTGGGAAAAAACAGCTAACATATTTAGTCATCGGGTGCACTTTCAGACAATGAGCAGACTGATTGGATGTAGAGAAAGAGGAAAATTCAGAATCTTCTTATTTTAATAAGTTTCATCTCAGGAAAGTGATGCGTGCCGAGCAACAGAGGCCATTCTTTTACTCGGTAAAGGAAAAAAAAATGGAGGTGATTGATATTGTAGTATATAGGTAGAAACCAATATTTTTTGCTAAGATGACATCTACATGACATTTTACCTTATACAAGCTTTATGGGGAATTATATATATGTGTATATAATTATAGATGTATATCTAACTAAATACACATATTGATGAGAACTAGCCTAAAGAATGAGACTTAAGCCTACAGTGGGTACTTAGGTCTGAACATTAGCTTTTTCAAAAATCACAGTCTTTAAATATTTATAGAGTATGCCTCTGCTCTGAAGCATGATGAGTCATCATAGGTTTACAACTACTCACTGTGTTCCTGTATGTTTTTTTTTAATTTTGAGAAAATATTACTAATGTTACTTTCTATATAAAATTTATTTCATTGGAGAGAATAAGAAAATCAAAAACATCCTAATGTACATAATCACTGGTATGAATAATTCTAGGGAAGGAAACAAAAGGATTTCTGTATGAATGGCATTGAAAATTTAAGAAGTCAATTTAATTCGGTCAAGAGATGCTTTCAAATAGCAGAAATTAGCTACTCGTAGCCTTTATGAAAATCCAAAATAAGGAAGAAATGGAAAAGTTTGGTCAATGGCAAAAAAGTTGAAAATGCATTATCTTTTGTATTAGTTAATGTCTACTTTTGACTACTATTGAATTTACTGTTAAAATTTCTTTTTATCCCTAAGCAAAATTGCTGTTTTTTGTCATATAAAATGAGAGAATGAAATCATGGTCTGTACTAACCTTAATGCAATATTTGAGACAATAATATAAGTATGTGTAGATTAAACTGACCTATGAGGAGTGCCAGAATTTTAATAAATCTATTGTTCTAGTGAAAGATGATTTCAGCAGAGACAGTAAAAAAAGAGAAAAAAGGTTAAAATGCTGTAAAAATGTGTGGGCCATGTCTGACCTCCTTTAACTTCAAAGGAAGGAAAAATATGCAAACACAACATTACCCAAAGAAGACTCCACTGAGACTGAGGTCAGACAGGCTTCTAACCCCCATTATCTTTACCAAATTGTGCTACCAACTATCTCTCCCAAGTACTTTCTATTTCTCTGATGGATTCCATAATTCACTACAGTATCTACACAGAACTCATAGTATCTAAATCTTAACCATCATTTGATTTTTAATAGGAAAAATGATATGCTAAAATTCAGGGGAATAGATGATCAGGACAGCTTTGATGGTCAAGGAGCACCTATTCTTACCCATCCTAATCATCACTGGTCTCTTGGGTTCTTAGTATCCCAGGCCTTCAAGCAATTCATCTCTACCTTGCTTTGATGACTGTTACAAAACTTCTTCAGTGCTGCAATTAAATTCTCAAAGAGCACATCCTGCTACATAAGCCTCAATCAGAAGGCACATGACTCTAGTTCTGAGTAAGAAAACCTTGCTATTATTGTTAGTTGTAATCAAATTAGTTCTGATCCATAGTGACCCTAAGCACAACAGCAGGAAATATTATTTGGTCCTGCACTATCTGAAAAATTGTTCTGATGTTTGGCCCCAATGTTAGAGACACAGGGTGAATCCATTTCTTTGAAGACCTTCATGTTTTTTCACTGTTAATTGCCTTTACCAAATTTGAAGTCATTCATCAGTGACTAGTCTCTTTTGACAATATGTGTGCAATATGTAAGACTAAGTCACTGAGGCCTTACCTCTTCAACTACAGATTGATTTGTCTTTTTGGCAGACCATTATACCTTCAAAATTCTTTTACAACCTCACAATCAAATACATCAGTTTCTTTGTCTTCTTTATTCGATGTCCTCAGTTTATAGTCACATGCCTATGAAGCAATTGAAAATAACACAGTGTGGTCAGGCATACCTGAGCTCTCAAAGTACCGTTCTTGGTTTTCAAAACTCTACAGAGGTAGTGTGCAGCAGATTGACCTAATTCAACCTATATTTTGGTCTCTTCCCTGCTGCTTCTGGGAGCATTAATTGGGAGTCCACTCAGGATGCCTGAGGCCGAAGACCGAAGAAAACCAAATGCAACTAACATGCTTATAACTGAAAACACACTATTTCATCTTATATAAGTGAACAAACAATATTTGATACATACAAATATGACTTATTCATAAAAATCACAGCCCTCTTTTCTGCAGCTGGTCACATGGCCATAGCTTGTATTTAGGGTTACGTCCTCCAACTACCCATTCCATATTCTCTGGACACTAAATGGTTGTGGTTGCTTGCCTAGTAGTGTGTCCACACCTTTATTTCTGAAGAATCTAGGTCATTAGTAGTCATGTCAGCATTAAGGTGCTGACTTTAATCACAGTAGTACTAAGAGACAATTTAAGAAACCTCCTACATTCTAGGCATTGTCTACTTTATCCCTAGTGTGCAACATTCATCCAATTTCCCCATAGTCACTAGGAGTAATCACATCATTCAATACAGTAACACCTTTCTTTACTAGATCCAGACTTATGAGAAGAGCAAAATGACCTGGGGGCACACTCAGCTGCCAGCCCAATGACATCAGTGCTGTATTTCTAGGAGAGTGCATGCCTCACATTGGCATTAGGAAGTCCAAATCTGAAGAGTTTAGAGTCAATGGGATTGGAAGAAAAGAATCTGTAAGTGGGTTGCTAGGAGTAAGAGTGAGTGATGCCATACCTGTTTCCATCTCTTTGCTTTTGGACGTGTGAATCCTGAACACCATGTTTTAGTCTCTTGTGAAGAGCTTCTTTCAGACCATTGTCCAACTCTGCAAGATCTTCCTATCTAACTTGTGTGCTCTAATTGTCTTTATCTAGAAAATTCCATTGTTCTATCAAGCTGGTTGCTTCAGGAGGTGGAGGACCTCCTCCATGGATTCTGTGGTATGATCCATGGATTCTGTGAACAAGGAACCATTGCTCAATTTTTTATGAAGTGAGTTCCTTAATGAGAAGGAATGTTCTGTGGTATACAATGATACTGAACAAGTCATTTTGTAAATTTTGGCAGAAGAATTGTATGCGGACACTTCATTCCTATTCCAGGGTAGTTCCTCTTCCAATAAAATCAAAATACTTTTGTTTCCATGAGGGAATTGGTCTTATGTGATTAAATGCCACCAGGTTGTTGGCTGATCTCCCTGAAAATTTCTCCCATAACCTGCAGTCAGTGTCAGTGTCAGTCTCTACTGCTTGCAGATTGAGTTCTCAACATTGGCAGTAGCCAATAATGAGTGGAGTCCATGTCTCTAAGCGAAAGCAAACCTCCATCTCTGTCCCCATTTCCACATCTTTCATGAGTTCATTGATTAATGCCATGAGTGGCTAAGGGAGGGATGATTAGATTCCATACAATATTTCATCCTATCCACTTAATTAATAAAAGTTTCCTATTCAGAGATTATTCTTTGGTGACCATTTACATGAGACCCATAGGTAGATCTTCATATTTTGGGCACATTCAGAGACCTAGCCAGATTCTCCTTCCTAGACCTCCTTGTCATCAATGTTCCTCATAAGACCTTTCATACTACAGTCAAACCATGGACCACAGTCTATGAATTAGTATACAATAAAGTACTTAGCTATTTCTTTTTCCAGGAAAGCTGAAAAAATACACAAATAAGTAGGCTCATATTTCTGCCCATTGAGATTTCTCTTCACCACTGTCCTTCAGGGAGTTCGCAGAAAGGGGTTATAGTTTTGTTGTCATAAATTTACAATTTTTACCCACCAATCATAAATGATGCAGAACTATTAGTAGTCCATGCACAAGTTTTCTGTTCTTCAGTCAGTGGGTGATAAAGCCATCCACATGATGTCATAGGTGCAGACTGGGAGAAGGCAGACCCTCTGATAGGACTGGAAATTATAGGTATTGGGTCCACTTCTTCATGATACTAACTTCAGATTCTGCTGGAGCCTGATCTCTTATATACCACTTCTGTGTACCAATGGAGTACTGAGGTGAGCACATCCTTATATCAGACAACACTCAATTCATGATGAGCAGCTCAGGCCACACAGTGACTTAATGTTGCATGATGACAAGTTCAGCCTTCATTAAAGTCCACTAGCAGGAAAAGAGCTGATTTTCAAAAGAAAAGAAGTTGGCTACAGATGATGGCAAAACTTTGCTATAAAACCCTAAGGTTCTGCCAGAGATTCCAAATTGTATCACTATATGAACTGACAGCTCAAGCTCCAAGGAATTAGCTGGATTGTGTGGTTCAAGTGGCAGACTGACTTGCACAGCATCCTGAACTCATTGAAGAGCCTTCTCTTATTCAGGATAGGACTCAAAACTGATAGTTTTCAAGCTGCAGGATTTATAAGCCAGCATAGCACACCCAAACAAGGGATATGTTGCCTCCAAATTCCAAAGAGGCCCATCAGACATTGTGCCTCCATTTTAATTTTGAGAGGGTTCAGATGCAATAATTTATCTTTAACTTTAGTAAGTTATTACACAGCATCCTATACCAATGGAACCTCATTTTCCTGAGGTAAAAAATGCCTGATGATTTTTAGTGTTAATTTCCTGCCCTCTATCATGCAGATGTTTTAACAATAAGTTTAATGTCATTGATGCTTCTCTCACTAGGTCCAATCAGCACCGAATCATAAATATAATGGATCAGTATGACATTTTGTGGAAGAGAAAGGCAACCAAGGTCCCTGTGGACTAAATTATAGCAATGTCCTGGAGAGTTCACACGGTCCTTGGGGAGAGTTCTGAAAGTGTATTGTTGCCCTTTCCAACTGAAGGAAAATTAATTCTCTCAGTACTTTTAAACCAGGATTGAGAAGATGCATTGGCTAGCTCAATAGCTGTAATATCAATCTATAGGCTCCTGCACAGACTGCTGAAGCACATGCAATGGCACTGAATGCTGGCACATCATAGGCAGTGGGTAGAAAGTCTTTAGATCCCATGGTGTTGTAAGCATCTCAGCACTGCCAGGGGTTTCTCGGTGGCTTCTCCAGTTCCTGAAGTCTGGTTGCATCAGGGTATGCCAATGTGGCTATTCCAGCTCGGCACACTAGTCTAGTTCCATGAGTCTTATCAACTGCAGTGTCTCCCAGGGAGTCAGCAGAGAGAGAAGGGTCTCCAGGCTCCAAAGAAAAAAAGCAGGATTTACCAGAATGCGCAGGAGAAGGCCATGTCCACACAGAGATTTCATTGTCCATGACCTAATCGACAGACTGGACACCCTAGGAGACATCTGTGAGGAGAAGGGATGCAAAATTGATTAATAAAGAAAGATGAAGACCCCTCACCCTCACCTGTGAGGAGCATTCTGGCTGACTTCTGCAAGGAGGACCTGCTTGTCCTTTAAGCAGTCCATGGTACTTTCAATATTCCTCTCCAACCCCACAATTGATTCAAATTAGGTCTTCCTCATTCAAAGTTCAACTTTCCCATGCATAAGAGGCCATTGAGAACACCAAGGCTTGAGTTAGACATACTGTAGACCTGAAAGTAATATCCTGGCTTTTCAAAGTTCTATAAAGGACTTTTGTAGCAGATTTACATACTGAAATCTGTCTTTTGATCTCTAGACTGCTGAGTGATTATAGGTCCAGGAAAGAAAAATCCGGGACAATACATGCTTTGTACCTCATTTTCAGCAAATACAGTGGTGTCGACTGCATATTGCAAGTTGTTAATAAACCTTCTTGCGATCACGGTGTCACATTTTTCTTCATATAATCTAGATCCTGTAAAGATTGCAGAGCATACAGAAGGAAAGCAGATACAACTATTACACCTTTTCCTATTTTAAGCCATGAAGTAATCTCTTGTCCTGTTCAACCATCTGCCTCTTTATCCCTGTAAAATTTCCACATCGATGCAACCAAGTATTCTGGAATTCACACTTTTCTCAACCTTACTCATGTTTTTTTATGATCAACATAGTCAAATGCCTTGGTTCAAATATACACAAGAACATATATTTGGTATTCTCTTTCAGCCAAAAAATATATGACATAAGCAATGATATTCCTTGCTCCAAAGACTCTTCTGAATGCAATCTGTACTTATGGGAATCCATCAGTATACTGGTGTAAATGTTGTTGGATGATCTTCCACAAAAATTTACCCGCAACAAAAACCAAAAACCAAAAAACAAAAAACAGGGCTGAGCCCCGGTGGCGTTGTGGTTGTGTGCGGGACTACGGCCCACTGGGACGGAGGTTCAATTCCAGCAGTGGGGCTGGGTCTCCTACTCCCACCACCGGAGAGCAATGATGCCCCCCCTCAAAAAAAATTGCCCGCATGTCACATCAATGATATTATTCTATAATTTGAGCATTCTACCATCTTTCTTTGGCATGGGTAAAGATATGGATCTCTTTCTATCTGCTGGCCAAGTAGTTATCTTCCATATATGCTGGCATAGATGAATGAGTGCTTTCACAGCTACTTGAAACATGCAATTGGTAGACCATCATTTCCTAAAGCCTTGTTTTTGGCTAATGCTTTCAATGCAGCTGAAATTTCTTCCATCAGCATCATTGATTCTTGCTTATAGGCTACCCCCTGAAATGGCGTAATGTCAATTAGTTCTTTGTGATGCATTCACTCTCTGTATTCTATCTTTTGCATTGCTTCTTGCACCATTAATTTCCCCCTAGAATCATTCAATTACTAATAAAGGCTTGATTTTTTTTTTTAGCTCTTTGTAAGATTTGCTTAGCCTGTTCTTCCTCTTTAGTGTTACTACTCTAAATTTCTCCACATTTCAATATGTTTTAACTTTTTTTTCTTGGGAAGTCCTCTGAAATTTTCTGTTCAGGTCTTTAACTTCATCATGTGTACCATTTGCTTTATTTTACTATAAGGCCAGAACAAATTTCCTCTGACATCCACTTTGATTTTTTTTTCTTTTCTGTCCTTTTCATGACTTTTTACTTATTTCATCAATGTTTTGGTGTCCTCCAAGAGCTCATAAGATTTTCTGTAAGAAGTGTTCAATGCAACATATCAGTTCTTGAGATGATCTAAAAATTCAGGTGGGATAGAGTCAGATTATGTTTTGGCTCTAGTGAACTTGTTTACATATTTTCATATTTAAACAAATTTATATGTGAGACCTTGATGGCCTGTTCCACAATAAGTCATTGATCTTGTCTTAGCTGCTGAAATTGAGCATCTCCATCATATATTTCCACAGATACAATAAATTTGCCTTCTGGGTATTCCTTCTGGGAAAGTTCATGTGTAAAACTGCCTTCTATCTTGTTGAAAAAGGAATTTGCTCTGAGCAAAATGTTAATCTTGCAAAATTCCAGCATGTTTTCTACATTTCTATAACCAAGAAAATATTTTCTAACCACTGCTCATATCTTGTTGTTTCCAACTTTTGCATTAAATCACAAATAGTGATCAATGCATCCTGATTGCATGTTTTATTATTGTCCTATTGAAGACCTTGGTAGAATGTCTCAATCTCTTATTCATTAGGTTTCCTGGTTGCATAAATTTGAATAATAGTTTTATTGATTGCATTTCCTTGATATTGGATAGTTATAATTTTAACAGATAGCATTGCACTTCAGGATTGATTTTTCAATGTCCTTTTTGACAATTAATGCAGGGACATTTCTCTTGATTGTGTGATTCCAGGCAATGTAAATCAAAAAAAATTGATTAAACAAAGATGTGGTGGGAATCACCACCCTAAGTCCTTTAGGTCCCTAATGATGGTACTCATCTCTGAAATTACTCCAGGAATTTTGTATTGCTTTTAGTTTGCTGTGTCAGTAGGCAGAGGAAGTTCTGATGTCTTTTCCTACCATAAGATCCCTTATTTCACATTTCCAACATGAGGTTTTGATCCAATATGGCACTCGATGAGCATGTGATTCCAATACTGCATCTGAAAGTGAGAAAATTACTACAGGATGTGTTCAGGGAACCAATGAATCCATTATGGGATGGACTTAAACTAAGTCTCCATTCATAGCTTCACCTGAATAGGCTCCCACCTTGATGGGTGGACCATCTTTCTGGGATTGATGTCAATTTTGAGCCAGTATCCAGTAATCTGAGGAAGGTTTAATTACTTCTTTTGGCCCAGTGAACAATCACTCTTGTGAAAGTTCCCATATTCCTCTGAGAAGACTCAATTATAAACATCTGGTGGTGTAGTAGACTCCCTCCTCAAGGCGGTCTCCCATTCTTTCTAGGATTTTGGGGTCTGTGAACGGTTTCACTCAGGAAATTAATTGAAAGTTCTTGACTCATTATTCTGACAATTTGAGTTAGACTTTTCACCTGAATGTTTATGCCTGTAATAGTCCAAGTAAATATTTAGTTTGCTTCCCAACCAGTTTCCTCCTAGGGGCACCCTGTGTGTGTAGCTATAGGTCCATATATGTCAAGCTCTCCTGATTACAACTTTGACTCTACTTTACATAAAAGGCTCCCACTCTTTCTCTGTCAGCTGAGTGCTGCTAGCACTCCCCCCTCCCCCCACAGGGCCCCATCAGACTCATTGCAGACAAGTCCCTTAATTCACTTAGGACAATTCCCACTGTGATAACTGGTTGACTAAAAGCAATTGCCGGAGTGTCCAACGATGCTGGTTCTGCTTTCACAATTGTATTTCTTACTGTTTCGGTAAAAGATGTGTCCTACATTTTGGGTTCTATTCATCTATCCTGATAATTCCACTGCAACACATCTAAAATCTCTAAATCTTGTATGTCTTCTATGCTGCCTTAAGGTAGGTCTGATACTTCACCTTGATTTAGTGCAGACCAGCTCACAATTCATTCTTGAACAAGACATCCAAACAATGATTAGAACCTCCCCTTAACCTCTTTATTTGAAACATGGAGTGCAAAATCTGTGTTCAGTAGGCCCATATCAATAATCTCAGGTTGATAGAGTTTATGTTCTTTGAGTGATTATCCCACACTCTTAAAAAACTACTGCCACATATATTCATCAGGTTTATGTCTAGAAAACTATAGCTATTCTTAGAAGTATTGAAAAATATTGAATACTGTAGCCAGACTATCATAGAAAACACTCACATTTACTGAGAAGCATTGAAAACTTCTTCCTGAGTCTCCATCTGCATTTCACCTTCTGCAATTTAGGTATAGTAATAGGTCTAAAGATTATAGTAGGTGGAGAAGTGTTTCCTAGAAGCATGAAACATTATCTTGTAAGTTATCTGCCTCAGATTGTGCCCCAGAAGGTTATCAGGTACCACATTGGGCTAATTCTCTCTCTCTCTCTCTCTCTCTCTCTCTCTCTCTGTGTGTGTGTGTGTGTGTGTGTGTGTGTGTGTGTGTGTGAGACTGAGGTGGATGAACTCGTCAGATGGGAAAGGTGGTACTGGTAACAGGGGTTATTCAAAAGAATCTCAGATCTAAACATTTCCATCTTCTGTATATCAGTCATGTTAAATTTCAGAGTCCCATTTCTTTCCAATCAGTGCTCTCACTTTAGTGTCAGACACATCTCTGGGTTGAGAACTAAAATAGCCATGTAATAGGAGTATGATAAGACACTGAGTTTAGCTTTTAGTAATATCAGTTCAGTTACTGGGGCAGATAAGGCTTCATTAAATGGCACAAGTCAGATGCTTTGAGATAACTTGTAGGACATTTGAGCTAATAGGGCTTTTGGAGCCAATTATAGGGCCTCAGAAGCTCTCCAGCCAGGTGTTTCCTTTAGCAGGTTTCCTATTGCAAGGAATACCAACATATGCATGTCCCTGTACATCTCCTCCTAACAGAAGTGTAGAAAGATATTGAACACATGATTACCCAGAGCCTCCTTTCTCACCAACATTTCTAATTCTCAATCACCCACCATGAGAAAATACATGCAGGGACGTGTTCAATGACATGTCTAAGTGAACAAGTGGGGGAAACAAAATCCTATTCTGAACATTTTCATATGGAAACTAAGTTCAAGACTACTGTATCATGGGTAACTAATTTAGAGGTGCCCCAATTTGAAAAGTATTTTCAATGTCCTTTGTGAAATTGAGAAACTCAATGTAATGCTATCCTTTATGTTTACATGATATCTTGAGATTTAGTCTAGGGTTTAAATCAGCTTTATTTTTGCTTTGCATTAGAAACAATAACAATTTATCAGTAATAAAACAATATGACTTAATTTTTCCCTCTGGTTTACAAAATTGAGTTAACTGATTTTCTGCTTTATCAGTTACCTTACTGTATTCAACAACAATAACAACAAAGCTTGATTTATCAAGGACACCATGCCAAATACCATTCTAACAATGAGGCAGATTACAAGTTAATTATGAACTTTGTCCATACAGTCAGATTTCCTGGGAAGAGGAATCTTTGTCAAAACACTTTGCCTCAATGTGCACTTATGTAGAGTGGATTCAAGATTATGTCTTCATCACAAGGCTGTAAAGATAAAATAAGACATTTAGAGCAACAACTCTAAATGTTGTTTAGACCAACAACTCTCAAACTGTGGATGACCTGATTCATAACAGTAACAAAATTACACTTATGAAGTAGCAATGAAAGTAATTTTATGGTTGGTGGATCACCACAACATGAGGGACTGTATGAAAGAGGCACAAAATGAGGAAGGTTGAGAACCACTGCTCTAGAGCAATGAATGTTCTTAATTAACACTCTGATCAAACAATGGATACTTCTTTTAAATTGATTATGGTTCAGCTCTTATTCTATACTACAACCCATCAATATTAAGTACACACATAGTATTTTCAATTTTTAAAAGATTTAAAATAAGTAGGTAAAATAAGTCAAGTAGTGTATTTTATTGAAGTAAATATATCCATGATATTATCACATCAGTATTAAAAATGATATTGTTTACAGTATTAAGAATGTGAAGATTGATAATATTTAGAATGTATACTAATAGAGACAAGCACATTTTTATGTTTAATAGTCATATTTCCAAATGCCTATAGTAGTATTGGTTAACAAAAAATGTAAACATGATTTCAAATATATATGATCTTTCAAGTTTAAGAGGAGAATGAATACAAAAGTTTTGAGATAGATCCAAAACCAGACCCGGTCTCGTCCAGTTGATTCTAACTCATAGTGATCCTCTATAGCATTTTTAAGACTCACATTTCCTGAGAAGAGACACAGTCATCTTTCTTCCAGCCATTGATATTAAACATCCTAGTTCTGTTGTCAGTGAAATTTGCTTTCTAAATAGAAATGTTAGATATTTTATTCAATGGATCAACCCTGGTCTGAAGACATGCTTTTGAGGATTTCAACACTTGCATTCACCTGGATCCAGCGTCCTTGCCCTTCTATGGCATCTGTCTCCCATGATGTCGTCACTACTTCTGAATCGCTACTAACTCCCCACTCCTCATCAGCCAACATCACTCCCATTAATAACTGATAATCACACCCCAAATCACAATGAACAGGAGGGACAAATCAATCATGGCAGAACAGTTACAATGTCTGCAAAGGTAGGACCTGTATCAAAATTCTCGAGCATATTTTGAAAGATTTGTTTTAATTGAAGGGTGTGCTAGCGTGACCCAAGAAAGTCCAGTAATAAGTGAAAAAAAATGCATTGCAGAAAGCAAAACCCTATCACCCAATACTCGTGAGCAGTCTTTCTTTTTTTTTTTTTTTTTTCTGAGCCGCGAGCAGTCTTTCATGATTAAACGCAGTACTTCTGGTAAGTCACATATAAGTCACATCTAAGCTCCTCTTAGATCTCATACAATGATTCTTAGAAATAATATATATTGGACAAAAGTTGAAAGCTGCCACAAGAGAGAAAAGGAGATATTTTGATTGGGAGTTCATCATACTGAAACCATTGCACAAAGTTAACCTTAGAGAAGTTCCACAAAGAACCCAACATACCACTGCTATTAAAGTGCATATCTTTTACTTCATGATCTGAGTTATTAAAGCAAAGTGAAAATGCTTAAATGTGACTCTTCTAGTCATTTATCTTCAAGTCACATCAAATAATTGAAGGGAAACTTGCAAATAAGGTAGGTAAATCACTGTTAGTGTGGGTGGGTCATTTTTGGTTGCCGTTCCCTGATGAATAATACAGCCATCTCCAATGCAGGAGCAGAAAGAGGATTCTGGCGATTCCCACAAAAGAAGAGCCGCCAGAAAGATGAGAGGAAATCCCTGCATGAAGTCGTGGAAGCAGCAGAATCAGCAGAGGTCACAGCCCAGCAAGCCTTAATACAAAACCGAGGGATGTGGGGCCTCTGAGTTCAAGTGGTGGGCTTCATGGTTCTTCAAACAAGGCAAAAGCCCAGGGACCACACAGCTGAGAGGTTGAAGACCATGGAGACACTTAGCTGCCAGCTAGAAAGAGATGCTCCTAGGAACCAAAGATGGTCTCCTTAAAGTTCTCTTTCAGCTGTACCTTGGTAGCACCCATATATTTGCTGCTGTTAAGTGCCATCAGGTTGGTTCCCATTCATAGAGACTCCAGGCACAACAGTACTAAATGCTGAGGTTGCGCACTAACTTCAGAAAGTGTTATGTGTGAGCCCATTGTGGCAGCCACTGCATCTATCTAGCTCCTTGAGTATCTTTCTCCTTTCTCTCTGCCCCTGCATGTTACCAAGCCTGGTGTCCTTTTTCAGGGATCAGTCTCTCCTTGTAGCATGTTCAAACTATGTGAGAGGAAATCCTCCCTTTGTTGAGTCTAAGGAATATCGTGGCTGCACTTCTTTCAAGATATATCTGTTTGTTTATTTTCAGATCATGCACTTTCACTAGTTATCACCAGCACCATAACTGCATCTTGGCCTTTTGGCTAAGATCAATGTAGTAACTACCCAAAGTAGTTACCCAAAGTAACCCCCAGCGTGGTGAGTGTTGTCTCGGGGTTCTGTTTCAGCATTGCAGTGGATTACCGAACTCAGCTTGAAAGCAGAGAGTGAACAGTTGGTGTCATACTAGGGAGAAATAAGGATGGAAATGGAAGTACTTCTGACAATTTTTCTGAGATAGCATCACATCATTTTTTACTCACAAAGACTCAGAGAGGCACAAGAGCAGATACATCTCCAGTCCAGCACCATCCTTTTAATCGTTCTTATATTTGAGCAGAGCAATCCATTTATAGTGGTGGTAAGTCAAATACAATTAGTTATGTGTTAGTTACATGTTTTCTGAGTGGAGAAAGAAAGTTGTTTGTGCTAAACAGGATGATACTAATACAGAACATGAATGCACTACAAAATCAGTGGCATGTCATAAGAAGCACTGCTTTAGCTCAGAAATTATGACAACCGGAATCAGTTACTTGAAAGAACAGGAAGGCACAGTCCCTTGTCTTGGGACCAGAAAACTAAGCTGATCATAACTGCAGGCAGGGGAAAAAACCAAAATTCATAACCATGTTATAAACATGTCTTCTGACACTGTCGTCCAAAACCATTTACATGCTTGTACCATGGTCCAAGAGCAAGAATCTGGTTCAGATCTTCACTCCTCATGAAAGTGAGGAGATGGTTGAATGGTTTTGAGTAATAATCTATTTTACCAGGTAGCTTTTTGGTCTGTGGCATTGGGCACCAGTGGATAACTGCCACTCACCCTGATGGTGCTAGTTTTACTATTGCTTTACTACATAATGTAAATAATGCAGATGTCCTCGAAGGAAGTGTGGGCTTCCACATGAAACCACAGACATCTCTGTGGCAAAAAGACTGAGCTTAGATGAATATCTCAAGGGTAAGAATTTATTTTTCAGTCTAATAAATCTTTCAAGGCGCCACCTCAGCTCATTGGGCTTCTAAATTAAAGTTCAACTGTTTGAAATCACCCGCTTCTCTGCAGGAGGATGGTGAAGATTTGTACTCCTTTGAAACCCCAGAGACTCACCGGGGCAGGTCTACTGTGTTCTAGAGGGCTATTGTCAGCTGATATCAGCTTCATGGCAGTGAGTTTGGTTTGGTAATACATCTTTAAAGAAAAATAAAACTCGCTGAGTCCATGCTGACACATACAACGATTGATCATGGGATCACAGCTCAATGCATAGCTTCTATGCTCCAAAGGATCTTTACAGCTTTCTCGCCATGTAAAATTTCATACTTCTAACACAATTTAAGTTGGTACCGAGATATTTTCTTTTTGGTGTTTTTTATTTGTTTGTTTGTTTGTTTGTTTGTTTTGAGGGACATCACTGCCCTCTGGTGGGAGTAGGAGGGATTTTCGAATGATTTATTTTGCTTTACTATTTGTGCTATATTTTGCGATAAGCACATACTTACTTTTCAGACATTCATTAGTACAGGAGTGAGCAGAGAAAGACTAACTGTAAGTGATGCTTTAAGTAATCTAATTTAGGTCCATCCTCACAGGTGGAATAAGTAAGTCTGTGCGTGGGTGGCACCGTGGGTTTACCTGGAGGCTATTCACTAAAAAGGCAGTGGTTCCAACGCTCCTGCAATTCCACAGAAAAATCGATGTGCTGTCCACTTCTATAGCTGCAGGACTAAGTCAAACCACAAGAGGGTGGTCTTCCCAAAGGAACATATTAATGCATTCCATCATATCAGCTACATACTATTACAAGTCAGAGTTTAGATATGTCAGTTGAGCTTAGAAGCTTTTAAATGTGTATCATTACAGATATTTAAAATTGTTTTTCTATGGACCCATCACTTAAGTAAAACTAAATACGCTAAGAAATACATGAGTAAATATACCTTTCTCTTCGTACAGGTAACATTTTAAAATAGATGCAATGTGCAAAGAAGTACATGCACTTTTAATTTGAAAAAGATCAGAAAATAATGACTCATGCATGATCATGTTATTTTAGGTTAATTGTTCTCTCTTAAATATATCTAAAATGTGTTTTTTAATTGTTTACCAACTTATCATGTGACTAGTTTTGTTCTTTACTTTATTAGCATGCTTGCTTGAAAATATCTATCAAACTCTGAATAAAGATGAAATCACCATTCCTTTGTTGTCTTTAAACTTTGACTAGTTCAGCATGTTAACGGTGTACTACAGCATAAATGCAGAAGATGTGAAGTCTCTCTCAGGACTATTACTAATTAAATAAGCCATGCAGTTTGTGGAAACAAATGTACTTTTACTGTCCTGCCCAGTATAAAATGAAGATTTTGAATATCTGTATTTGGAGAGGTTTGTTTGATTTTTTTACTGTACTCTTTACCTTAGCATGATACAAACTCTTCAAAGAAATATTTTTTTCCAAAATAAAATGAGTTAAATCATGCTATACTTGACTTAGTCTCATTCTAGCATTGTTCTGATAAAAGTATTAATTCTCTTTAAGTTGGAATGAAATGTTATCTGACTCTATAGCAATGATATCATAAAACCCTTTGTTCAAACTCAGTGTTTCACATTTTGCTACTGTTTCAACTCAGGCCATTGAAACAACCCACGACTACGGAATCAACTTTGCCACTGGGTGCCCCTATTGGACAAAGCCGAACAGCTTCTGTGGGTGTGTGAGACTTTATATGGGAGTAGAAAGTCCAGCCTTCAACCACTGAAGCCACCTGTGTTTGCCGACTACTCCCCTTAATGCATAAATTCCTACACCACCCAGACCACGAATGTACCTTAGGTGTTAGGCATTTATCCTGAAGGTGAAAACAGAAAGACTTAATAACCACTCTTTTCTTGACCTCTAAATCCATCCTCCAAATTGTGGTAAACATAAAGAAGTTCACTGTGCACTCCATAATATATAATACCAGCCTCCAGATCAAGGATGTGCAAACTTATATCTTAAAAATAGCACCCTGAGCTTAAATGCTTCTTTATGAGCAAAGTGGAAGGAACTGCCCATGAGACTACCTGGTGGTTACAGACTACATGTCCACTTGCGAGTGTGACAGCAAACATTTCTGCCCCTTTCCTCTTGTCTGGTACT
The DNA here is from genome assembly GCA_004026705.1 of Nesogale talazaci. Lineage (NCBI taxonomy): Eukaryota > Metazoa > Chordata > Mammalia > Afrosoricida > Tenrecidae > Nesogale > Nesogale talazaci. The sequence continues at coordinate 21,410 of PVJH01008713.1, read as the reverse complement.
TCTTTTCAGCAGATGTGTTATCAATAAAACAGAATGAGAGAATGACCTTTCCAGTTAGCGATGTACAAATAACTGTGTGTCTTCAAAACAGTAGCTCAAATTCTATTCTAATTAGCTATAAAAGAGCCATTTCCTTGGCAATTATGTTGCCAGGCAGGTGTGTTGCTGTTGGAACAGCCATTCCACTGCTCAGCTCAGCAACATTCACATGTTCATCTTGTTTGCCGTGGTTTATGATTGTATGTGGTAGTTCTGCCAGAAAAAAAATATCTTCAAGGTATTAACTACCTACGGAGAGGAGTGACTCGATGTCATTTTAAGTATGTGGGGTTGCTTTGTTTAATGGCTCATTTCTGTCCGCTAAGATTTCCCATACACAAAACTGAACACCACAATCTCTCACTCCCGGTGAGGATATAAAATGGTCTACCAGTCTCAGAAAAACCTTTCCTCAAAATGTAGCTTCTCTTATTCCCACCTCACTTACTGCTTAAGGCTAAAGAGCCAGAGAAAAGGAAGTTAACAGAAGGCATAGAGGGATGTGGCAAATAAGGCAGGTGGTGGAAGCATTTCTAAGATGCTCTATGGATTTGCAGAAGCAGAAATAGATGCTAATGGCCTGGGATTCATATGGCTTTGTCTCACTGAAAAAAACAACAAACAATTATGGGCCAGGAAAGTGCTGGAACAGTTTGCAGTTCCTTCGCTCACTTTCCACACAGTGGGAGAAGGAAGGTGGAGCAGGGACTACCACTTATTTAGGTGGGATTCCACACCTGGTGCACCAGAAAGCTGGAAAACAAGTCTGTGAGGTTGATGCCAGTATCTCCATTGTTCAGGTGGGGAGACAGGGACTCACAGAAATTGAGTGAGTTATTTGTCAAAAGTTCATACATTTCATTAGTGCCACAGTGTGGGTTTCAAATGCCAAGTATTATTTTTTTAAAAAATACAAGAACATTTAAGTTGCTTCTTTAAAATAATGAATCAAGTTCTGCCACCACCACCTCAGGGACTTTTTAAAGATATTTTCATATCGTTTCTTTGTTCTTTGTCCTCAATAGCAGGTGCTTTGTGACTGAAGAGAATAGAAAATTCTTTGACATGGAAGACCAGTCCTGCATCCTCTACCTCAGTTTTAATAAGATCTCTTCCTGAATAATATATTTCCTTTTTTATTTTCTTGCCAAGGGAAGTAAAAAAAGTGTTTCATGAATATTCAGGAAGAGGCTTCTGCCAGCTTATATCATTCACCTATAGAACACTATTGAAAGGAAATGGGATTTACAGCACTCTGGAAGTAACTCAAACTGGAACTGAAAACCAGAAGATGACTAATACCTTGAATTGATGTTGAGTATGCCTATAAGGATTTTAGTGCAATATGCATAAACATAATTTTCAAATTATTTATTAAAATTAAATGATTTAAAAATATATCTTTAGGTTCTTGGACATCCCCTTACAGAAGGGTTGTGCAGGGTAGCACCGATGAAATATACACTTTTCCTCTGGTTCTTTCTTGCTTCCTCCTTTCCCCCCACTACTATCATGATGCTAATTCAACCTTACAAATCTGGGTAGACCAGAGCATGTATGTGGGTACAGATAAGAGCTAGAATTGCAGGCAATCCAGGACAGATAAACTCCACATGGCAAATAATGAGAGTAGTGAGACCAGAAGAGGAAGGTGAAGAGAGGGGAAATTGATCATAATGACCAACCTAGAACCCCCCTTACCAGGGGATGGACAGGAGACAGGGGGTTAAAGAGAAACATTAGACAGTGCAAGACAAGAAACAATAATAATTAGTAGTTATCAAAGGTTCATGAGCAAGGGAGGAAAAGAGAGGACAGAGAAAAATTGAGGAGCTGATATCAAGGGTTCAAGTAGAAAAATGTTTTCAAAATGTTGGAAACATATATATAATTGTGCATGACACAAGAAGGCATACTATATATGTATATATATATATGTATATATATATATATATCCACAGTAAAATATTTTGCCATCATAGACTTAAATGAATTCTGGATATGCAAGCAAAAGTAACTTTTGACACCAAAATCATTTGAAATAAACTTCTTTTCAAAGCAATCAAGAGTAATTCTAACAGACAAGTATAAATGAAGACACTCACAAGCTCTAATGCAAAAACTAAAGGAACACGTGTCAGGGAAAATGAGAATGAACAGCAGTAAGTAAACCCCGAGCTCTTCACTGCCTAGGGCATCTGAAAGAGACTCCTCTTCAATGACAATTTGTATTTCATCTGGACATTTATGAGAAAGTTCCCTTTACACTGTAAAAAATGAGAGTAAAGAACATTCCCTTAAGTAGCTTAGTACATTGATGAAAACTGAAATATTCACATTATTTAATGGAACTGTAGTATTGGGGAAGAATTTTGAAAGGACTGTGGCCTGCTAAATGGACACAGAAGTGTGTCAGGGAAGGAAGGCAAGTGCTCCATAGAGGCTAGGCTGGCAAGACTTTATCTGACAGACTTTGGACGTGTCAGGAGAGACCAGGCTCTGGAGTAGGATGCTATACTTGGGAGAAGAACAATGACCGAGAGGAAGTCCCTCAAGGAGATGGCTTGACCCCATGGCTGCACATTGGACTCGAGCATGGGATCACTTATGAGGATGGGGCAGGACAAGGTGGTGTTTCATACTGTTGTGCATTCTCTGGTCCCTATGGGCCACCACCAACTGGATGACACCTAATAATGCACACACACATAATACTAGTGAAAATTATTATTTACAATATGAAACGTAATCGGTAGACAACCATCAAAGCATCCTCAGTGGTTTCCCTCTCAAAACTTAGGATAAGATGACTTCTTTAGTGTCATCAATTAACAGTATCAAGTCTGCCTCCCATTCTTGGAATAAATTGGTTAAAAAGAAGAAGAACTAGTATGTGAATCTTAAATGTGTACTTAGTAAATGAGTGTAACAGTTTTCATGAAAATGTTTGTTGTTGTGCACATATTTATAAATACTTATATATTCACTCACAAATATATGTTTGATGTTAACCTTTCAAAGGCCTAATATACATCTTCTTTATAACTGAATATGTGGAGTTTTGTAATTAGGTAAAAACACAGAAAACAAGAAAGCAAACCAAAATAATGACTTTCTGTTTACAGAATTTAGACAGGAAACTTAAGAAACCATAACAAGAGGTAACACAATCCTTCCCTCATTCAATGATTTTCAACTTTTACTGCCTTTAACTTATGTGTGTTTTTTTTAAAACTGAGTCCTGAGTCCTACCCCCAAGATAATTCTTCTCTGATTTCTCTTTGCTGTGTACTGAGCAATAGACATTTTACAATCTTCTCAAGTGTTTCCTATGGGGAGCCAGCATTGAGCCCTTGTGTCGAAATTTTGTTTGGCAATCAAGATTCCTTTTCACATTTAACCTCATTTGTGTTCATCCATTCAAGAAACTGGAGTTGGCTCTAGTCCCAGATTTGACTTAACATTTACTACCTGAATAGATATCCCCATGCTTAATAATTTATTAACTAGTAAATTTTTTTTTAGGCTAACCTAAAAAATGGATGCCTCTTGTTTGAAGGTGTTCACTGCTGCAAAAGCAATGAAAGAGTTGTGGAAAGAACTTAAATATCTGCATCTTGTCTCACCATCTGTTCTTTAGCTTTTAATTTCTTTAATTTTAATTTCTTTAATTAGTTACTATTACAGATTTCACCAAAATTATAGTTGTTGCACTCATTTATCTGTTAATTATATTAGTTATTCTATTTCACAATACATTGTAGCCTTTGAAAGCAAGAACATTTTTATCTATTTCTTTCTAGTGTCAAAGCACGGTGTCAAAAATACAACAGTGCTACGGTACCTATATATTTTATGAAAAAGTTGAATAAATGATGAAGTACAGATTTGCAACGTGAACTGGAATAGATTGATGGAAGCCTCCTCCAAAAGGCAAGGGACTCTGAATTCTTTCGGATATGACATAAAATAAGAGTTACTTGAGAAAACCTTGGATATCTTCTGCAGCTAATCTTAATTCTGCCTTAAGGAGACCTGTGAATATGTTTAGGTCAATGTCAATTTTACTTTTGAAGAAACAACAAATGAGTTCTTGTTTAAGTGTCAACTGATTGAGCTGTAACTTCATTACAAAATTTTTTGAAGAGGAAGAATCAACTCTTCAGGTCAAATATTAGTAGTAAGCTATCTCTCAACATCCCTTGAAGAAGTGAAAGACACAGTTCAGAGTCCTTAATAAACTGTCCTGATGGATCAAACACTGATGAATATGCTGCAGCACAATGAGAGATATTTGGGGACTTTAAGTGACAAGCATGTCCATACGTAGAGCTGTTTCCTTGGATATCTCAACACGTGACATATGAACAAAATTAAGGCCAAGGAAATATGCTAAAACATTCTGCTGAGTCAATGATCATTTGTGACAACCACCCCATCAGTATCAGAACAGGATTATGCATCACAGTACTTTCGGTGACTCAGTTTTGGAGGTATGTCACTAGATCAGCGCTTTGGTCCAAGTCACCTTTGGTGCACTCAAATCCCCCACAGCTGTGGATGTCAACTAGCTGCATTAATCAGGATCTTTGCTGTGTACAAATACTGCCTTAAAAAGTGTATATACCTAGAAGGGGAATATGCTGAGAAAAAACAGCTTCACATTTTTGTTTGTTTGTTTTTCTTTGGGGGACATCACTGCCCTCTAGTGGCCGTAGGAGCCACCCACCCTTGCTCCCAGAGAGCTGCTGCTGGATTTGAACCGCCAAGCCAATGGGCCCCAATCCTGCACTCAACCATGGGGCTCAGCCCACAGCTTCACATTTTTATCTTCATTTTTTTTTCTGGTTTCTATGATGCATTTGAATGACTCAGCTGGCAAAGAATATCAAAACTCTCATGGACTGCCAAGAGAACAAACGGGTATGTATTAAAGTAGTAGAGGCAGAATGCTCCATAGTATAAAAGATGGTGACATTTTGGCTCACATATTTTGTCCATGTCAGGAGTGACCAATCAGTGAAGAAGGACACCATATCTGTTAGAGGGAAAGTGAATAAGAAGAAGGCCTTCGGCAAAGTGTATTGACACAGTGGCTACAATGGTAAACTCACGCATAACAATTGTGAGCATTATGGCAGACCTGGGCACTGTTTCCTCCTGTTGTACTTTGTGCTGGAACTGACTCCACAACCCTGACAAATATGACATGGGTGCAATATCTTTGGACTTCTTTTACCACATGATAGCAATGGATTAAATGGCTCAGAGAAATGTGTGCTTCAAGTATGTTTGTTTAGGTTCTTGCAAAATTATTTGTTCTGTACATTTACAAATAAGTAGATAAATTTAGAAAAAAGGTGAATGATAACATCCTTGGAAAACATACTTACTGTATAATACCTAAAATATTCATTCTCAACTTCAAAATTAAAATGATATATCTTTTAATTTAAAATGTAGAGATTTACATGCAATGCAGCAAGGAATAGGTAACAATCTTAGGCTTCTTTTCCTACTTCAAAATTGCTAACTACTTGTGTTTGTTATGTATTCTTTGCTTAAGGATTCCAGACAAGAGTCTGGTAGAGTTCACAAGACAATACAGGGTTGAGAGGAGAGATTTTATAATTTGATGACTGCTTTCATTAGCACTGACATCCAATGCGTCATCTCCAAAGTCACAGAGTCTGAGTCTCAAATATTGTGCTCTTTAAATTTATAAAAAATATTTTGCATCCTTTTCTTGGATAAAATTAAAAATCTTATTGCTCATCTTGCTAATCAAAATAAGACACGATTTTGAGAAGCTTTTATGTAATTTTGTATTTTCATTTTATCTCATTTTCCTAATTAACTGTTAGCTTAGTTATCTTATTCTAACAAGAACACTGCAATACATTCAAGTGATCAGATTTGCTATATGCATTCAGATGTATACAAATTCCTGATTAAAAACAGTCATATAATAATATATTGTTCCATATTTAAGTATCTGTGGTGGGTTCACAACAATGTATATTCTTCAGTTATGATTAAAACAGAATAAAATTCTGAGGTTTGGGTGCTTGCTTTTAATTTTTACTTTAGTCTGTTTTCTGAAAAAAGGGTAAGGCATACAGAAACAAGAAAAGTGGGATGGTAATAATATTATATATGAAGAAATTTGATCAATGAATCACAAACCTAGGATGTTTCATGTCATCTATTACATCACTCTGTCAACCTTGGAGGGCTGGTGTGGGATCGCTACAATCTCTTTTCTGCTTCTTTTTGTTTAGTTTTGTTTTTTTATGGGGGCTATCATTGCCCTCTGGTGGCAATGGGAGGCCTAGTCTTGCTCCTGGAGAGCTGCTGTTGGATTTGAACTGCCAAGCCAGTGAGCCCCAGTCTCACACTCAACCACTACTGCACTGGGGCTCAGCCCTATTTTATGCTCTTTATCAAAAATATTACTAGTAGTGTCAATCAGTAAGTATATCTTAGTTAGACTGTCTCTTCTTAATGCTCATTTTCCAAGGTAAATTATGTTAATATTCATCGTAGCAGAACCTCCATTTTTAGCACCATCAGAAATCACTTGAAAATGTGTTCTTATGACTGCAAATAAAGAACAGAGTTGTTCTTAGGACATTTATTATTTGAATAAAGAACTCATTTTGAAATCATACGATTGTACTAGAACAAATATTCACCTTATATGTTTAATTATTGTTTGTTTTTAAAGACCCTACAAATGCTTCTATCAGATTTACTTTTTTAAAGAGTAACAAAAAATCATTAAAAAACAAAGACACAAACAAAAAAGGAAAAAAATCTGAGGGCAAAAATGCAGGTACAAAAGATCAAATAAGTCACATGAAAATAATTATACCAGGAGACCGAAGAGCCCATGCTCTCTGTTATGGGTTGAGTTACGTAATATGACTCTTCCAGTCAGAGCCATTGTCAGTGCCTTTAAATGACATCTGAATTCCCCATGAGCCTAGCTAAGAAGTCAGGGGAAGCTGCTGGTTGGATTATGTGATCAGATGCATGTGATGAATGGTAACAGGATTAATTGTTATTGCCTCAAGCAGTCAAAAAGAGGACCAGAAATCAGAGCCAGAAGCAGAGCAGTGTGTTGATGAACTCAGAGAGCAAGCTAGGCTGGTGGCCCTGGGGAAAGACAGGACTAGTTGAGTGTGGTATCTCTAGACTGGCGGTTCTCAGCCTATGAGAGACGACACTCACAGGTTCCTCTGAGAACACAGGAAAACACATAATTCAGATGGTTTTAGGAACCAAGACAGTGCTCCTCTACCCATCTCCAGTTGGGTCTGCCTACCTGCAGATATGCTCACTTGCAGATATTCCCACTTAGGAGAACCTGGAGTGAAGACTGTTACCTATGCTCCAATATAGAATTTCATTTCTCCCTCTCTGGGGAATGGTCAATAGAAAAGTGAATGAAGGATAACATCTATCACTGCAAGACATGGAAAAAATGATTTATCAATTGTTAGCGGTGGGAGGAAAGGAAAAGAGGAAAGGGGAAGTAAGGAACCAATACCAGGAGCTGAAATCGACAGCAAATGTTTTCAGAATGATGAGAACAACAAATGTATAAATGTGTTTGACACAATGGATGTATGTATGGATTGTGATAAGAGTTGTATATGCCTCTATTAAAATTATTTTAAAAATAGAAATAAATAGTTCACAATATATAATTACACATTGTTTTGTGATTAATCACTATGCTTTAATAATGTCCAATTTTTTTTTCCAATTTGTAACAATTAAAATGCATCCTGCATATCAGATAATTACATGACAATTCATAACAGTACAAAAATACAGTTATGAAGTAGCAACAAAAATAGCTTTATGGTTCGGTGTCACCACAGCATAAGGAACTGTATTAAAGTGCCATGGCATTAGGAAGAATGAGAATCACTGCTCTAAATACTCTTCAGGAGACTTGAATTTGCTGACCCAAGGAACTAGGGCTAGGTCCAAGAATCTAGGGGTAGCTATCTTGGGAGTCAGGTTATTCATGAAGTGGCCTTTACTTAGGCATTTATTTATTGGCAGTTCTGAACAAGGCAGAAGCTAGAGAAACTGCTGAGGGCAAGAGAGAGTCCTGCCTACAGGAATGGCAGAGAAGAAAATGTCTTGACTGAACAACTGTATGCTGAGTATTTCTCAACTGAACTCTAACTTATTAAATTTCTTAATAAGTTCATAATTGTGCATGTCATCTGAAAGTTCAGTGTGGCCACTGCCATCTATTATAGGACTCAATTGCAAAGTGGAAGGGCCTGAAGGTGGGATGGCTGGTAGCAGAATATGCAATAGGAAGCATCTAGGAGAGAGGCAGATCTCATCTCTGCCTCCGGGTACTCCACCTTGCAGTAGTGGTGAGTCAGATCACCCTTTGTACTGAAGAAGCAGAAGGTCAGAGAACTTTCATTATATTGTCGTATTTTTGATAATGGGTTTTGAATTGCATGCAAAGGGTCTGTGCTTTGTGATGCCAGACAGAAACCTTTTGTTGGTTCAGACAGAAATTTAAGTTTTATAGTATTTACATGCCTAGGGATGTGCAACAAACTTTTGTTCTTTTTCCATTTTCACACTATTAAGGGTAATATGGTTTATTATTATTATGATTCACTTTAAAACCATCTAGTAGCTCTTCTTTTAAAATGACCCATTCTACTATATATCATATTTTACTTGCATCATAAGCTGGGATAATTTTATCTTAATTTTCAAGTGTGTTTCAACTTAATATAGCTACTATAATCTTACTGATTTTTAAAAATTTGCACTTTTTCCATATTCATTAGAATTCTCTCAACTGATGATAATTAATGTAAATGCCATTTAAAAGTAAAATATGAATAAAATATGATTGTACTTCTGGTTTACCATATCATAAGTTTTAATTAAATTTATATTGTATAATGGTCATGGATGGTAATCTCTAAAATAAAGTGAGACTCCCCTACTCAAAATAATAGCAAAATATCCTTTTGAATAGTAAAGGATCAGACTTAATGCTGCTCATGAACCAGACCAGACAGTTGTGTAACTGAGGTGTTACAATTACCATCGAGTTTTTTTCAGACTCACTGCCACCCTGTAGGAAGAGTAGCACTGCCCTTTGTGATTTCTGAGATTGACAATCTTTACCCGGCCAGACAGCCAAACCTTTCCCCATCAAAGTGGCTTGGAATCATCAACCATGGGGTAAGCAGCCACTGCACTGCCAGGGTCTGAAGGGTAGTTTCTCTGTGTTAAAGTGATATGCAAATCATTGTGTGCTAATGTTGTACTTTCCTAAGTAAATGATATGCAGGCAGGATACCTAAAGCTGTGGGATTTTCTACCCTTGTATGATCTTCCTTCCACTAGGAAAAAAACAACAATAACTATTAAGCTATAGACAAGATTTCTTGAGGAGATAAGGATACATTGAGAAGCTGCTGCCACTCATTACATGTACATTTATGTCATAATGAAATTCTAAGCATACTTATATTTCCAAATTTTCTAAGCATACTTATATTTCCAAATTTTAAGCATACTTATATTTCCACATTTTCTAAAATGATTTTCCAAGAGTCATTCAATATTTCATTCTCCTCAAATGAAAAACTTGTAAAAAAAGAATGCATATTATAGGGAATGAGATTCAGACAAATTTATTAACTTGTTTCAGGGAGATCACCAGGTTACACATTTAAAGATCTGAAAAGAAGCATAATTCTACACATTGCCATTGATCAAGAGTAATGTACAGAGAGAAATTACTAAAACCCAAATGAAGGTTAAGCATGATAGTGGGACAAGAGGAAAGTAAAAGAAAATAGAAGAAAAAACTGTGAGGCAAAGGGCATTTATAGAGGTCTAAGTAGAACCATGTACATAGGTAAATATATTCATATTAAATGGTGAGGAAATAGATCTACATACATACACATATAGGGTTAGTGTTAAGGTAGCTGATGGGCATTGGGCCTCCTTTCAATAATTTATCAATGCAAGAACACATTGTTCCATTAAATTGTTATTCTATGATGCTCACATTCTCAATATAATCACTGAAAACAAATGTATGAATAAGCAAAATTGAAGAAAACTAATGGGTGCCCAGCTATCAAAAATATAGCATCTGGGGTCTTAAAGACTTGAAAGCAATCAAGCAGCCATCTAGCTCAGAAGCAACAAACACAGATAGTAGAAGCACACTACCCTGTGTGAACATCAGATGTCAGAGGGATCAGTTATCAGGCATCAAATAATTAAAAATCATATCTTTGCATGCACACCTTCCTGATAAGCTTGCTGATGACAAATGCATGCATAAATAAAAGTGGTGAATCAAGCTGATGGTGCCTGGCTATCAGAAGATATAGTATCTGGGATTTTTGAGGCTTGATGGTAAACACGCCGCCATCTAGGTCACAAGCAACAAAACCTATATGAAAGCATTACACCAACCTGAGTTACCCCAAGATATTGAAGGGTTCGGGAATCAGGCATCAAAGAACTAAAAATTATATCATTATAAATGAGGGTGAATACATATTGGGGAACCAAGGCCATCTGTAGGTGAAGTGACATCTCCTTACAGAAGGGTCATGGGACAGAGATGAGCCTATCAAGTACAGTGTAGCAACAATTAAAGATGCAGCTTTCCTCTAGTTCCCCAATCACACCTTACAAATCTGGCTAGAACAAGGCATGGACACTGGTACAGATAGGAAACAGATACATGGGGAAACCAGGACAGATGACCTTTCTGGACCAGTGGTAAGAGTGGTGGTATCTGGCGTGTAGAGGGAATGTGTAGTAGAAAGAGTGAACCAATTACAAGGATCTACATATAGCCTCCTCCCCGGGGTACGGACAAGAGGGAAGTGGGTGAAGGGAGACATTGGACAGTCTTCAATATGGCAAAACAATAATAATTTATAAATTATCAAGGGTTCATGAGAGAGGGGCAATGGAAAAGGAGGAGATATTTGACGAGCTAATACCAAGGACTTAAGTAGAAGAAATATTTTAAGAATGATGATGGCAACAAATGTACAAATGTGCTTTGCATGCAATAGGTGTATGTATTGATTACAATGAGTTGTATGAGTCACCCATAAAATGATTTTTTAAATGTCACTTATCAAAGCTTGAAAAGGACTTAGAGTACTTCTTAATGAAGGTAAAAGTCTTAGTATAAAAGATTGGAGTGTGGTGAAATTTGACCTTCTCCAGCTTCACCACAGGGAGGGTTAATCAAACTGCATTTTGGCATTTCTCCCGGCTGATTTTTATGGTCAGAGATCAAATATGCCCCCACTCCAACCTAACTGCCAAATGTCCCTCCACAACACTGCCTACTTCTCCACTGGGTTCCATAATTCAGTACAACAGCCACACAGAAATCACAAGCAATACTAATGATTGCAGTGCCTATTAAGGAAAGTGACAGGTTACGAATACTCACGATACAATCATCCATACAGGTCAGTCCCTTTTCTCAGACTTATTTATTTATTGCCTGTCAACCAATGGGCCAGCTGGTCCTGGCTTTGCTCTGCAATGTTAGAAAGCTCCTTTAGGGCATCCGGTAACTGTCCAAAAGTTGTGTCATTTGCCTATATGTCTTCGTCTGAAGGCATTCAGCTCAAGCTCCATGGGTCAGCAAATCTTCAAAACAACCGTAAAGTGCCTGGAGCACCTCGATCCACAAATGAACCTCTTGCCAGAAGACACACAGCTTACTTGTTCTGGGGTGGGAAAGTCCACTTCTCTAGCTCGTGCTTTGCTCTTTGTTCTTTAGATACTCCTCTTCTCCCCCCGCCTCTGCTGCACCCCAGGAGTCAGGGGTTGTCCTGTGGGTTAAGTACACAAGGATCTCAGAGCTCAAAAATATACTTCACCCCAGGTTCTTCTCTCTTCCTTCTCAGTTTCTCCTCAAAGACGGACCATTTTATACCATGCAGGATAGCAGACACATTAACCCTGCAAACATAACTCACAAATGCATCTGGGGAGTTAGCTGTCCAAGTGGGCACGGCTGCTTCACTAGACCTCGCAAGTGTGCTATGAGTCAGTATTGACTAAATGGCAGTGAGGTAATTTTGGTAGTTCAAATACACCGGCTGATAGTTGGGAGAAAGATGAGACTGCTGCTGGAAAGATTTAGCTATTTTTTTAACTCTACCCTGGAATCGAGCATTTTCTCATCATGCTTGACTATTCTTTTCTATATCAAAATTGTCTTCACTTTCTTCAATTTGGATGTTCTGAAATTGCACAACTTATTTCCTCTATTTTCCTTGGTAATTGTCCTTGGTTATAAATTGATAACTGTGATTTCCTATTTTTAGTTTTTTCTATATTATTTTCCTTGGACTCTTCAAAGTTTCTATTAAACTTTGTGGACTGATTTCATGTATGTTAACATCTCATTGTTGTCTTTCCTTGCTACTTGTCTGTCTGAAGAAGTACTTATTCAACATTTTTCATAAATTTTTGATAAATTTAAGTCAATTTGTGTTTATAAGGAAATCTAATTTCACCATAAAACTTAAATGACAATTGTTTTGATTGTATATTATCTTTCAGAATTTTATAGATATCATTCTGTTGCATGTTTACATCCATTGGTTTCAAACAAGAAATCAGAGGTTAATCTTACTGGTTCTTCTATATAGAAAATAATATCTTTCTGGGACTTTCTTATAGGATTCTCCCTAGGTCTTTTGTTCTGGAAACTTGTTTTATAATATTTCACATTAGTGATTATTGGCATCAAATTCAAGTTATTCATCAGATGATTTTCGACATCATTCTTAAGCTTTCTGCAACTTTCTTTTTTGCTTCTCATTATGCTGTATGTGTGATTTTGTCTTTGGTTCCTTAGTCTGCTGAAAAAGTGTAAATATCATTAAAAAAATCTCTATCAGATGGTTTGAATAGCAGATACTTGCTTCCTTGAGAATATTTACTGGGGTTGTTTTTCTTTCTTTACTTTCTTTTTATTTTCTTTTGCAGTGTTTTTTGTGTGTGTGTGTGTGTGTGCGCATGCTCACATATGCGTTAATTTTTGAGTCATTAAGTGGCAAACAGCATTGGGGTTGTTCATGGTTTAACTTATCAGAGGCTGGTGTCACAGTTGTATCCTGTTACCATGCATGTTCAATCAGCATGCTGATAAAATAATAAGAGAATCTGGATAATATAAGGAAAAATACTGCATTAAGACTTGAGGGAAGCTTATTGTCAACCTGCAATACTCCCCCTCCCCAAAGTAAGGAGAACTTGAAGCACTTGCTGGGGCAGATCAAGGAAAGATTGACGTTTCAAGTATTTTATTTCAGTTAGCTCTACAATCAGTGTTTATCAAAATGGCAATCAAGAAATAGAATTATGTATAGAGAAAAATCCCCACAAAATCTAGAAATAGACTAATGAAACTCAATTTCAAATACACATCAACCAACGCGAGCAATCAGCAGTGCTGTCAGCAATACAATTTTCTCAAATATGTGCAATTTGGGGATTTCAACTATAGCAACGCACAATCTTCATCTTAACTTCCATGGAACTTGTATTTCTGGAAAATCTATAGAATTATAAGATATCTCATTTGTGTAGTAGCCATCTTAATAATATGTAAAACAATGTTGGGGTCTTGACAACTATAATCAGATTCATTTTTTTTCTGTTAAAATATTGCAATTTTAAATATTTTCCCCCTTGCTAGATGATACGCAGAGCCCTGGAGGTGTGAGAGGTTAAGCCCGTCCTTCTCGGGTAGAGTGGCTGGTGCTATCAAACTGTGCACCTTGCGGGTTGCTGCCCAGCAGCACTTAACCCCTAATGCATTTGAATTGTGGAGTTGAAGAAGAATATCACGAGTCCAATGGGCTGTGAAAAGGACACAGCGATCTGGGTTGGGAGATGTAAGGCTACGGGGCTCTTTGGAGGCAAGGATGGAAAGATTAGTCTGACATGGTTTGGACTGATGTCAGGGCAGACCTGTGCCTGAGTAAAAGACAGCAAGCTCGGAACGTGGAGAGGAAGGTCCTCCACGAGATGGATTGTTCCCGCGGCTGCATCACTGGGTTTGGGTAAAGGAGCTGTGATGAGATGGCACCTGACTGTGCAGTGTTTCATTCGGTTCTGCATAGGATTGCTATGAATTGGAGCCCATTCAATGGAACCTAACAGCGCCACCACCAATGCGCCATATCCATCATTTCAAATTCTAATCAAATCCTCCGGTTGTTTCACTTTCTTTTCCTTCAGCCAGTATAAAACCGGACTGTTATGGAAGCCAAAAGAGGAAGGGAAGATTTGGAGAAGGAAAAAAAGAATGAAGGACTATTTAGAAGAAGGAAAAAGCTGCTAGGGAATCCACTGAATTTTCGTTATGACAGCTACAACATCGGGTTTCTGTTTTTATTTCACATGCCTGAATGCGTATGGGACCCAATATAGATTTGCCATTGATTAATTTGTTGTTAAAAAGAGGATTAGGAGGAAACTATACACACACAGACATACATATGATTACGACTTTTTAAAAATTTTACAAGTGCTGGAACCTAAGCTTTAAAATTATCAGCTTTAAAATTACCTTCTACAGCAAGTGACTTTGGTATGTAAATATTATTAGCACAACTATAAACATTATATTGTAGATTGAGGAAAGACATTATAAATGTTTTTTGAATCTCTCATGCTGGGAAATATTCTGCAGTTAGAAAGGTGCAATTCACACTATGTGTTCCTAAACCATGTCACAAAATAAAATCATAAAAAGCTTTCCAGAATTCATATATTAATAAGATCTGAAATTTAGATCATATTATCAAAGGTAGAGTCCTGAAAACTTATTTTAATTTTTCATTGTGTATCACAGAAAATAAGTCTAGAAAAATCATTTTCTTGTATACACTAAGCAGCATCTTTCAAAAGCAATGAATCTTCAATTCTATGAGACAGTTTAACATAACAAATAGCTGAAAAAGCCTTTTCTACGGAGACCTGGTGGCAGAGTGAGTTATGTCATGAACAATACTTACAAGGTCAGGAGTTCGAAACCAACAGATGCTCTGAGGGGTAAAGATGAGGCTCTCTACTGCTTTAAATGTTTCTAGTCTCAAATCCACATGGGCATCTATATCCTCTGCAACAGCATCACTGTGATTTGATGGCACAGAGCTTGATTTTCTTAATTTCACTCTCTATTGTTCACAGTAACAATACAGCTTTAGGATTCATTTAAAACCTCAATCTATTTTTCTTACCAATTTTCGCCTAATGTATTTCATCTAGACATCTCAATATATACTATAAAGAATATTATTTAACTAAAACAAGTAAAAAAAAAACCTTGAAAATCAGTCTGACAATGATTCCTTAAAAATAATGGTGTTATTTTTTTTATTTAAAAATGGGACCAGGGTATTACAATATGCATATTTTGGAGAAAATTTGAAAGGCGTTTTAAATTTGGACTTTTCCTAAAAATTTCAAGCTAATTTATACCAGTAGTTTAGCAAACAGCAATTTCATACTTTTGCCCACCATCACAATTCTTTTTTCAATCCAATATGATTTCACTGAAGCCTCACTCTTTGTTGCCCGTGCCCTTGAAATCTGTCTTTCCAGCTGTCTAATAGCATTGATACAAGTTGGATTTTCTAGACATTAGATTGTATTAGATTCCCAGAGACTAATTCATAAAATATTTCTAGTTCCATAGATTAGTTCAGAGACATTTTGCACTTTTGAAAAGTCTATACCATAAAGGGCTCTCTCTTTCATTCCAAATCCATTTGCATTTTATTTGTGCCTCCAAGGAGGAACAATCCAAACTGATTAGAATCCGCAGACACTGTGCATAATGAAAAATTAATTGCATCAATCTTTTCACTGTAGTGGTTTTAACAACTCATTTTCAACTGGTCATTTTCCCACCTGCTCACCAGGGCCCAGGCAGCTGAGGCAAGCTTCTTTCTGACATTCACAGAATACCAATGAAGCGAAGGTCACCAGTACATCGTGGGAGTGGGAGCTGAACATCCTGAAAGATCCGTGAGCTGTTTGGATGAGCTAGAACTGTATTATGTGACAGTGGGGGGGTAAATATGTGCTATGACAACCCACCTAGAAACTCCTTGAATTAACAAAATCAAAAGGAAAGGAGAGTGTTTGAAGCGTCAGAAGCAAGGTTAAGGTGGTGTTTCTCCACTGGAGGTTGAGCACAGTGTGTTGCTGACAATGGTGGGAAGTCAGCAATCTCATCCTAACATCATGTTAGGCAATTTGATGTGGCAGGAGGGGACTGACTGTCCAATGTCTGCATCAAAATGGGGGAGACGGAAGTGTTTTTGCAATGAGGTTGTAAATTCATGTTGTACAATTTGTATAATGCACATTTTGGTCTTACTGCTATGATCATGCACTTCATGCTATTTTGATGAAGAAATGCATCAAATATATCCTCACTCTCTATATACACTTTTATTTTTCCAGAGAATTCCTTAATGTGTAGGTTTAGCATATTTTCTTTGAAAATTTCCATTTATATAGTTTTTGGTTCATACTAGCAAACAATTGAGGCATGGTTTCTGATTAAATTAATTTCAGAATTATTAATGTTTCATTTGTCATTGTTAGTTTCAATAGCATTGATTCTGTCTAAAGTGTAGTCTCCTGACAAGTACACCAGAAGTTGATTAGAAATGAAGAATATCTGGCCCCACCACTTAATTATAACTTACACTTTAATAACTGTTCCATTGCTCTAATGTGGTGGCTCTTACTTTAATGTGATAATAGAAAACCAAATGAATTGCTAATATTACATTCCTGGACCAAACCCTAGATATTCTAACCCAGGAGATATAAGGTAGGGCTTAGGGACGTGTGCTTCTCACATGTTCTAAGTCAATGTTATCAATGCTAATCTATGAAACACACTAAGAGGAATAAATTCAAAAGAAAAATTAATAAACTATAAATAAGCATATTCTCCATAACTCTTTCTTCACTATTAAGAATATTCCACAGTTGTGAAATGTTCTTAGTTTAAATTAAAGAAAAATACCCATAATGCTCAGTTATCTGCAGTTTTTATTTACTAATGTAGAACATTAGTACATAAAATTAGTAATTTTCACTTACATAGAAAGGTTTCCAGGCTTCAATTTTTTCAAAGTTATGTATTTAATTTTTTATACAACAATCTTACTACCTTCACAGTACTCTCTATTATATTTAAGATTTATGGTTCCATAATTGAAAACATCTTACAAACTCATCCATTTGGATGGCTGACAATACCTTTCTCATTTCTTTCTTGACCGCTTCTTGTATGTCGTCAAATTTATGTCCTTTCATGCCCCTCTGCTGTTGCAGACTTCAAAGTTATCCAGTTGCAGACTTCAAAGTTATCCAATTGGTAAGAAGAGGGGAGCATCTTCCCTACTTCCAGGATGCTATAGGACAGTAGCAGAGTAGCAATGAAGGTATATTTAGCCATTTAAATTGCACATTCAGAAATTCTTAATATAAATTATAAAACTGCTAAAATGAACAAAAAAGCACTTATTGCTTTCTTCTAGCAATTGTATTTGAATAACCTGGAGAGAAAAAAATTAAACAAGTTGAACACAGTTTTCAAAAGGCTTAAAATATAATAGTTGGGTATTATTTCTTCACATGAGAACAAATGAAGGTGGAGGAAGAGAGAATGGTGTGGATCCTGGCCCACCGAGCCTTCAGGACAGCATTCATACTCAGACCAGCCGATGTACAAAGTGGATCATATGGCCGACCCCACAATGAAATACAGCTTTCCTTGATGACCTAAGGCCCTTCAGGGATAGCAATGGATAAATAAGGTCAGTTTTGTATCCTGTCTGACCCAACCACACCATGGCAAAATACTAAGCATGTGCCACAGTGCATGGAGTTCTCAAGGGAGTGCCAAAGATATACTTTGGGGCCAGGGTGTGGAACCCCATTTGACTCAACCAGGGGACATCCCTGGAGGTCAACAAACAGAACTTGAACTATTTGTAGGTTTTTATATTGCTATTATTTTATCTTATTTACATATATATGACATTGTTTTTGTTGTTATTGTCATTGTTTTATTTTCTTTGGTGGCTTCATCTTAGGATGCCTATTTTGTACATTTTGTTATATCTGTAGGTCTATCTAGATAAGATAGGCTATCTGAACAGTCTGGAGGCAAAAATGATGGGACTGATGTTTCCGGGGGGACATGGTAGATGGGAAGGAGGGGCAAAGGACTGGCCTGGGGATACGGTGACAACAAGTGATTCAAAATCAGTTGGAAGGTGGGTGGGAGAGGTCCAATAGGGATTGATCAAGAGTAATGTAACAAAGAGAAAATACCGAAACCCAAATGGAGGCTGAGCATGATAGTGGGACAAGGGGAAGTCAAAGGAAATAGAGGAAAGAACTGGGGGGGGGTGTTAAAGCATTTATAAAGGTCTAAATACAGGCATATCCATAGGTAAATATATTTGTATATGACGATGAGGAAATATGTCAATGTGCATATACTTATAGGGTTAGCATTAGGTGAGCAGATGGGCATTGGACCTCGACTCAAGTATTTCCTCAGTGCAAGAATATTTTGTTCTATCCCATTAGCATTCCATGATGCTCACCTTCCTGAAATGATCACTGAATACAAATGTTGCATAAGCAGATGTGATGAAGAAAGCTGATGGTGCCTGACTACCAAAAGATGTAGCATCGGGGGTCTTAAAGGCTTGAAAGTAAACAAGCAATCATTGAGCTCATAAGAAACAAACCCACATGGAAGAAGTACATCAGTTTGTGGGATCATGAGGTGTCAAAGGGATCAGTTATCAGCCTTCAAGAACTAAAAATCATATTGAGTGTCCACATTCCTGATATGACCTGTGACGACAAATATGTGCATAAGCAAATGTGATGAAGAAAGCTGATGGTACCTGGCTATGAAAAGATATAGCATCTGGATCTTAAAGGCTTGATAGTAAACAAGCAGCTATCTAGCTCAGAAGCAACAGAAACCACATGGACAAAGCACATAAGCCTGTGTGATCTCAAAGTGTTGAAGAGATCTGATATCAGGCATCAAAGAACTAAAAACTATATCATTATACATGAAGTGGAGTACATATTGGGGACACAAAGCTCATCAATAGGAGAAGCAACATCCCCTTACAGAGGGCTTTCAGGGAGGGGATGAACCAGTCAAAGTCCAGTGTAGGAATGATGAAATATGCAACTTTTCTCTAGTGCTCAAATGCTTCCTCCAACCCATTATCATGATCCCAATTCTACCTGACAATCCAACTAGACCAGGGGATATACACTGGAGCCAGAAACATGGGGAATTTAGGATAGATGATCCCTTCAGGACAGGTGGTGAGAGTGGTGATACTGGGAGAATGGAAGGATACTGGAGTGGAAGGGGGGAGACAGTTCCAGAGAACTACATATAGCCTTCTTTCTGGGGTATGGGCAATGGGGAAGTGAGTGAACATATAGGACAGTGTACGATATGAAAAAGTATAACAATACGTAAATTATTAAGGGTTCATGGGAGAGGGGGAATGTGGAGGGAAGGAGGAACATCGGGAGCTGGTACAGGGGGCCTAAGTGAGTGAGGATATTTTGAGAAGTGATGATCGCAACAAGCATGCAAATGTGGTCTGCATACAATTGTCATATGTGTTGATCATGATGGGAGTTGTACAAGTCCCCAATGAAATGATTTATTTAAAAAGGGTGTTGGAAAAAGAATCTTATATCAAGGGCTCAAGTAGAGAATATTTGGAAATGAAAATGGCAACATGTGTACAAATATGTTGCATAAAAATGATGTAGTCAGTATTATAAGAGCTGTAGGAGCCCCCAATAAAATCGCTGGGGAAAAAAGAATAATTTCCATGTAAAATTATGCTTCATTTCTTTAGAGTGTGCCTATTGGCCTTCCTTCTCAGGAAATGGTATACTTTTCCATACTAGCATAGAATTCAGCTCCTCAAAGAAGTTACTGTAAGTGTAGAAAAGTTTGAATTTTCAGAAAACTTCATTAATAACACAACCTTAAGGGACTTTGTTGACTGAATAGTTCAGGACTTCATGGTTATGGTTACTAGTTGCCTTCTATACACTAAGTTTTATCTGGTGTCACTATGCGTATCTGGAATACACTAAGTGTATCACTATGCATAGTGACACCAGATCAAAGAGAATATAACTCTGACCTTTGAAATGGTCCTGTGCCATTTCACAACTTTCCTGATGTTTGGGTCCATGGATCCAACCATTACGATAATCCATTCTGTCATAGTCTTTCTCTTTTCACTGTACCAATACTTTCCCAAGTATCCTTCCCAAGAAATGTTTTACTTCTAACCATTTGTTCAAAAAACTTGAGAGGAATTTTCTGCATAGTTACCTCTGAAGAGTCCTTTGACAGGTTTTCTTAATAGGCAGACCTTCTTTTATTCTTTGGCAGTTCATAGAATTTTCAACATTCCTCACCAGCACCACGATTTCAATGTCTCAACTTTTCTTTGGTTTTCTTTATTCAATATCCAACTTTCACTTGTATTTCAGGCCATTGAAAGTGACACAGATTGCTTTTCAACATTTTAAATATGTCTGTGCAGCAGGTTTAAATATGTCTGTGCAGCAAAACATGTTTTGATCTCTTAACTGTTGGTTCCATGAACATTGATTGTGGATTCCAGAAGGTGAAATCCTTCAAAATTTCAACCTTTTCTACATTTTACATTTTGTTTTCACATCGAGTTCAAATCCATACTGAAGTCTGTAATCCTTGATCTTCAGCAGCAAGTACTTCAAGTCCTCATCATTTTCAGCAGTCAACGTTGTGCCATGTGAATATCACAGGTTGTTAATAAGCCTTCTTCAAAACCTAATGCAATATCCTTCTGCTTATAACCCAGTTTGTCTGATTATTTTCTCAGTATACAGATTGCATAAGTATGGGGAGAAGAAGAAACCCTGACTTGAACATTTAATGAATTAAAACTTTGCATGCTCACTTTCCTGATATGATCCCTGAGGACAAATGTGTGCATATGCAAATGTGGTGAAGAAAGCTGATGGCGCCCGGCTTCCAAAAGATATAGCGTCTGGGGACTTAAAGGCTTGAGTAAACAAGCGGCCATTCAGCTCAGAAGCAATAAAGCCCACACGGAAGAAGCACACCAGCCTGTGTGATCATGAGGTGGTGAAGGGATCCGGTGTCAGGCATCAATAAGCTAAAATTATATTATTATTAATGAGGGGAAGTACAGATTGGGGAC
>PVJH01008712.1:8046-83762 GCA_004026705.1 Nesogale talazaci | reverse complement strand
CAGTGATAATCCCCCCCCCAAAAAAAGCAAAAAAAAAACCCTACAAAAATAGAACCAAGTAGGAGACCTCTCACTGCCTGCCCCCAAACCTACTGCATAGCTTCAGTAGTCAATACAGCCTTGGACTGGTACTATGATGGACAAAGAGACCATTAGAACAGAACAGAACTGATCTTTGTAAAGGACCCAAAAATCTCAAATGGGATAAAGACAGTCTCTTCAAATAATAGTGTTGGGTAAATTGGATCTCTATATTCAGAAACATAAAACTGGACCAATATCTCTCCCCACACACAAAGACCTGAAAGGAAACTCAGGGCTATCAGCATTATCAATGAGAAAATTGGAATAAAATTAAGGAACTTATTGCAAGGCATGCATAGACTTCTGTGTATAAAAAAGGGAGCATACAAAGCATAATAGAAAATGAAATAGATAACTGGGATGGCTTCTTGAAAATAAATCATTTATGCACATCAAAAGAGTGCATCAAAGGAGTTAAAGAAGAGCCCACAGACTGGGGAAAATTTTACCGATTGCCAAATGGTGTGATTTTGGAGTAATTACCAAAATTTACACAACTCTACAATAACTCAATAAGAAAGAAATAATTGTCCAAATTAAAATATAGACAAAATACAGATAGTTCATCATAATTGACATTCAAATGATTAACAAACACATGAAAAAGTTCATTATCACTCTCTATCTGAGACTTGTAAATTAAAATTGAAATGAGATAAGATCTTATACCCACAAGGATAACCTAATTAAAAATACAGACAAAAAAGAGAAAAAAACAAATGATAGAGGTGTGAAGATAATAGAACTCACACACACACATACACACACACACTACTATTGGACTGGTACATACAACCATTTTGGAATGCAATATGACACTGTCTAAAGAATAGGAATGGGACTGAACTCCAGTGGCGTAAGTGGTTGAGTGTGGGACTGTGGCCCATGGGCTTGGAGGTTCAAATCCAGTGGCGGCTTTCAGGAGCAGCACTGGGAAACACCCACAACCATCAGAAGGCAATGATGCCCCCCAAAAAACAAAACAAAATTAGACATGAAAATCACATTTGATGCAGCAATATTGCTATGAGGCATATACCCCAAAGAAATAAGAGTATATGGATAATATGCTTGTTCAGTTTATTGCAGCACAGTTCACAAGAGCAAGAAACTGGAAGCTGCTCATTTTCCCCACAATAGAAGAAACTATGGTACATGCCCACAGAGGTATACCATACATCCCTAAACATGTTGAGAAAAACACAAAACACGGTGTGGTGTGGAAGAATCTGGAAATCATTATGCTAAACAAAATTAGTAAATTAAAAAGGGGCAAACAATATATAAGCGCAGTACAACAAAGCTCAACACCAAGAGGTTAGGCGATTTTTGTCTCTCAGAACAAGTATACTTCAGGACCGGTTGCCCAAACTTAGGGATAGAGAGTCTGCCTAGCATCCATCACCCATAGTAACACCAGCCCCAGCCCACTTTCTGATTGGCACCTATTTAGAAACACTTGGCATGGATCTCCCATCAGCTGAAGCCACTCCTTCAAAACGGGATAAAGGGAGAAGACCATCCCTGTGAGGTCGTACACCAGTGATTCTCAACCTTCCTCATGCCTCAACGCTTTACTACAGTCTCATGCTGTGGTGACCCCCCCAACCATACAATTATTTTTGTTGCTATTTCATTACTGTAATTCTACTTCTGTTATAAAACATAATGTAAATATCTGATATATAGCTGTATTTTCACTGTTACAAATTGAACATATTGGGGCTGAGCCCGGTGGCGTAAGTGGTTAAGTGCGGAACTGCAGCCCGCGGGGTTGGCGGTTCAAATCCAGCGATGGCTCTCAGGAGCGGCTCTGGGTAGCGCCCACGACCACCAGAGACAGTGATTCACCCCACCCCCCAAAAAAGTAAAAAAGAAAAAAATTGAACACAGTGATTAATCGCAAAGCAATATGTGATTATATATTATATATTGTGAAGTACTCATTTCAAACTACAAATCAATGAAATTTTGTCTTGAAGCATGGGGTAGCATGGGTAACAGTCTTCTCATGGGGTGCTCTATGTGGGCACATCTGCATGTGGGCAGACCCTCCTGAAAATGGATAGAGGAGAAATGTCATCAGAAATATGTTTTTTTCCAAAGGTCTTAGGCGACCCATGTGACACGATCATTCAATACTCCAAAGGGGTCATGACCCACAAGTTGAGAACCCCTTTCATACACTATTCAGATAAGGTCAAGTCAAATCAACAGACACTCCTAATCAACAGAGCGAGAAAGGAACTTTTTTGAAATGTAAAGTCAAGCTCAGGGGAGAAGAGCATCTAGATTTTGGAAGGGGTATTTACTCTTCACATTGGGAAGGGACACTCAGCAATCAAAATACAGGGGGAAATAAGCCTGATATGAAGTTCCTGGTTTGACACTTTTGTATTAATTTCTACTCAACTCTAGGTTACTCTTGTCACATGTTGTATGTTACAGGGACCTTAGATTTGACTTTTGGGGACAAAATGGTATCCCTCATAGGCGGCACCAGAAAGACTCAGCATGGAAACTCCCCTGAATAAACTGGGACTTAACTCAAAATTGTCTGTGGTCTTTGGACTTAAGGCTGAAATTCCCTGGTATGAGAAAAAAAAACCCCAAAGCTTTAGAATTGGCAGTCATTGGATCTTGGTTAGGATATCTGCCTTTGTGGATATCTGAAGAAAAGTGGTACAGGACTGCCATATATTGACTATTTTAATGTCTTCCTTGCATTACTATGAAATATACTAAGCATAGGCAAAGATAGCTTTATAAATTAATTTTACTAGATAATTTCTCCTAATACTAATCCCCATAATCAATGCAAACAGAGCTGAATCAATTTCGAGTACAATCTGTACAAATCAATAACTCAAGTATTGCAGAATGGATTTGAGCTACACTTGCATAACTTTCTTTTTCTCAACTATATATCAAATTCTGTAACATTTGATGAATTAATGACCTCATCAGTAGAATTGCTTTATGCTAGATGGGTATGATGGATAATTTTTATCATAAAACAATAATGACAGAAGCATCCATAATCTATCTGGAGATGTGACTGAATCCTGGGCTTTACTTAATTCTAATTCCAATCCAAGAATATTCCATTCTTATAACCTAGTCTTTCTTGTTGCTGACCCTTGTGAAGACATCACCAAATATATTGTTGCTACAGGAAAATGAGGTATAGAAAGCAGATGGTGTATTGCTATCAAAAATAATAATGTCAGGTTGAGCCCCGGTGGTGTAGTGGTTGTGCGCGGGACTGTGGCCCCCTGGGACAGAGGTTCAATTCCAGCAGTGGGGCTAGGCCTCCTACTCCCACCATCGGAAAGCAGTGATGCCCCCCTCCCAAAAAAAAAGAATAATGTTGGTGTAGTAGAGGCAAGTCATATTCAAACAAGCAGTCATCTAATTTAAATATCAAATAATTCCACATGGAAAAAGTACACCAGTCTGTGGATCCAAGGAAGAGAAGAAAATAAAATCCAAATAGAAAGGAGAGAAAGGCATCAGAGCTTAAAGTGTAATCCCCAATTTGCAGACAGCGATGGATTTCACTGAGGGTCCAGAATCTGTCTCACATGGGGTAAGCCTTTAGTAGATACCCTTGAACTACAGTTAAGGGATAAGAGTAACCTTGTCAGACAGGGACTACTGTCAACTTGATTATGGTGGATGGAACTAGACTATAATGTGATATCTGGTCATTTGATCTTCCTCTTGACCCACTTTGGAATTTTTCTAGTTTTAAATATTTCTCTTTTCCCCTCTGGTTTTTTTTTTTAATATTTCCAATATTTTCTTTGTTATATATTTACTCTCTTCAGTTTTTGATGTGTGTGTGGGGAGGGGGGTGGAGTGGAGTATGTTTTCCAGTTTATGAAGCAAAGGAAGGACAAACATAAGGAGAAAATAATTGGCACAATGGCTTATCACAAGGGTCATGGTGGGTGGAGTTTTGAGGTAAAGGGGAGAAAATCATGAATACAGGAGTTGGAAGGATGATCTAGAACTCATTGCAGTGATGCATATTAGCTACTTTTAAACATGACAGAAATATGGAAGTCTATGATATGTGAATTATATCTCAATAAATAAACCTGTGAAAGAAATATCAATATGAAATATATTAAATAATTGTTTATTCCATTTATCAGATACTATTTAATATTAGCATTTTAAATATCTTTCTTATAGCATAATCTATAATGTACCTTTTGTTTATTTAAGTTCTTAATTGCTCTTATTTTTTTATTTATTAAGTGAAATAATAGACTATTATTCAGTAAAAAATAAAATATAATCAATTACAGATGAGGAAATCTAAAGTTTATAAAAACGTAGCATCTTTACAAAAATATCGAGGAATTCTATAGATAGGAAATCTATAATAACAACACTTAGTTTAGTTTCTAATAAACTAAATATATTAGAAAGTAAATTATTGTGGAGAAAAAGTCTATTTTAGCAAGAATCAATGTGAAACAGAACTAAAATAATTAAAATAAGGACTCATAGAAAATATTCCACTATGAAATAAAAATAAACATATTAATAAAGAGCAGAGGAAAAAAATAGGCAATAAATAACTGAGCCAAGAAGATAATTGGGTCATTCACAAAAAATTATCAAACGCTTTTGGCATTGGAAACCAACACCACAAAAAGTAAGCACTGTCAAAGAAAAAATTAATAATTGAGCAAACAAATAAGATGAAAAACCATAGAATCGAGACATAAGATAAAAAAACAAAAAAGTAAATTTTTGATGAGAATGAAGAACGTAACACAGACAAACCAACATAAAAACTGAAACCAGTAGCATCATAAAAAAGCATATAACAAAATGACACCAAAAACACACTTATCAATAACAACACTAAATGTAAATAGATTGTATTCACCAGTTAAAAAATTGAATTCAAATCAAATTCATCAGTCAAAACATTGAATTCACCAGGATATTAGTTTTTTTTTCTTGTTAAGCTTGTAAAAGTCTGCAGGTCTTAGTAACTAGTCCTTTGTCTGTTATGTCATTACTAAATATCTTTTCCAAGTCTGTAGGATCTATTTTTACTCTTTTAATGAAGTCTTTTATGTACACAAGTGTTTGATTTCTTATAGGTTCCATTCATCCATTTTACCTACCATGGAGTTTGTTTCCTTTTTAATTTCTGATAGAGTGTTCCTGTATTCATAGGTGTCATAGTTTTGTCCCAATTTTCTCACTGATGATCCTGATAGCTTTGGGTTTTACACCATGGTCTTTAATTCACCTTGATTTTATTTTTGTTTCTGGAGTAAGATAAGAGCCTTTTGAATTATTCTACACATAGATTTCCAGCTTAATAAACATCATTTATTGTAGAAGGCATCTGCTTCCCATTTAATGTTTTTGGGGGCCTTTGTCAAATGTCATTTGGTTTTATGTGAATGGCTTTATTTCTGGGTTTTCTGTCCTGACCCATAGGTTCAATAATGTCTTATTATACTAGTGCCAGGCTGTGTTGACAACTGTGGTGGCTGCATAATAGGCTTTGTGATCAGGTAGTGCAAGGCCACCTACTTCATTCTTTTTCTGAGGAGTATTTGCCTATCCTGCATTTCTTTCCTTTCGAAATTA
Source organism: Nesogale talazaci (assembly GCA_004026705.1). NCBI lineage: Eukaryota > Metazoa > Chordata > Mammalia > Afrosoricida > Tenrecidae > Nesogale > Nesogale talazaci. The sequence goes on along the minus strand of PVJH01008712.1, from coordinate 78,053 downwards.
AGTGGGTAGTCAGTTTTTCCATATTTTTGGAGAATGATGCTGGAATTTGGATCACATTGCCTTGAATTTGTAGATAGATTTAAGTAGTATTGATATTTTCATAATATTGAATTTTCCAATCCACAAACATAGAATTTGTTTCCATTTGTGTAGCTCTCTTTTGTTTCTTGTAGCAAAGAAGAAACCTTTCTTCTGCAGGTTTTTTTGTACAGGACTTTTGTTTCCTTGGATATGTTTATTCCTAAATATTTCAGCTTCTCTGTGTCTATTGTGAATGCTACTGGTCCCTTTATAAATTTTTTTCTGTATTCTCTTCACTGTTTCACTGCTTGTTATTATTGTATTCTGCTAAACTATTAAATCACTCTATTGTTTCCAGCAGTCCTATTGTGGACCTTTTAGGATTCTCACTATATAAAATCATATCATCTGCAAATTGTGAAAATTTTACTTCTTCTTCAACCAGTTGTACACCCTCGATATTTTGCCATTGTATTATGGCACTGGCTAGGTCTTCAAACATAACCAACAGCCATCATAATTAAAGACAATCAATGAAATAGAATGAAAGGCTATTTTTCAACATAATAAAAGTCAGATATGTGAAGCCATTGGACTGCATATCACTTAATGGAGAAATTGAATACATTCCCTCTTCAAAGAGGAACTAGAATGGGTTTTTATTATCCCATTTACTTGATATAACCTGGGACATTTTAGCTAGAGTTATAAGACATAACAAAGATACTAAAGTTATCCACATAGACAAGGAAGAAATAAAAACCTCTTTGGATGCAGACAACAAATTCTATATGTGGAAACTACATAGATTCAATTAAAATATTGCTTGACCAATTGAAAAAATTGGCCACATGGCAGGTTATAACATCAGCATACAGAAATCAGTTAACTTCTTGTGTATTAAAGATAAGGTATTAAAAGAGAAATAATTTTAGAGCAATTACACAAAAGATAAAATATTTAGGAATAAATATTACTAGAGAAACAGAAGACTTATACAAGTAAAGCTACAAAATGTGACTACAAGAGATCTAAGAAACCTAGGCAAATAGACTAAGAAGCCATATTCCTGGACAGGCAGATGGAAGCTTGTGTGGATATCAAGATTACCAATAAAAATATAAATTCAACTCAATTGTAATCCAAATCCCATCACAATTCTTCACAGAACTAGAAAAGGCTATTCTCCAACTTTATATTGTGAACAGAAAAACCCAGGATAAAATGATATAATTTAAAAAATGGTGGCTTTTCACTCCCAGACTTTAAACCTATTGTATAGTCATAGTAATCAATAAAACCTGATCCTGGTACACAATAGATAAGAAAACCAATGGACTGGAATTAAAAACCCTGGAATACAAACAAGTACCTGTAGACACTTAATCTTTGGTAAAGGCCTCTCAAAAACCGAAACCCTCACTGCCATCTAATTTTGATGCTTATTGTTTTATTTAATACTTTCCCTATGTAACCCTTCATATTAAAACTAGAAGGTTGATATTTTTCTTCAGCTTTTTCATCTTAAGAAATGCTGAGTGTTTATGATTCTCCATATCTTTGTACATTTTATTAATACCAGTGGGTAGAAAATATTTTTAAAAACTTACAATGTACTAAGAAATGTTTATTAAGAACATTTGTCAACATGATGTTTATAACAGTCTATGAGATATAACGATTTCTTTATATTCCAAGTGTAAAAATCTAGGTGCTGAAAAAAATTATATATACTAACCTATGCCACAGAAATAGTAGGTGGTCAAACTAGAATTTAGATATAACCTATATGAATACAGGAACTTGTTCTGAGCCACTCTGATATACGGCTTATCTTTAGGTGTATGTTCTACTACTACTCTAATATGATATTTCTATTTTATAATGAGTGTAATACAGTGAAGCTTGAACTTCTTCATTTAGTACCAGAGAGTATTTTACTTCAAAATAGGTCTTGAAATGTACATTTTGATGATAAGTGCAAATCATTTCTCTTGATTTTTTTTCATTCCACATGTAGTCAAATATGTGTGGATTTTTTTTAACTCAAACTGGGCACTAATAGTCCGTTTCAGCATTCAGAATGCCTATATTGTCTTTTTCTATGTGCTACATTCATTTTTTATACTTTCCAAATTTCTTAATTTCATACTTCATACATTCCATTTTCCAATTGTTAGTTGATATTTGCATCTGCTTCTTCTTAATCTGAGTTGTGCTTCTCTGGCAAATGAAACTCCCAGAAGTTTTATCCTTCCAAGTTTTACTCCTCAATGTCATTATTGTCATCTGCACTTTGAGCAGGCATCTCTTCCTGAGTCATGTTTCTAGTGCCTGCTGATTTGACAGGGCCATTATTGCTACGATCTCTGACAATGTTATGCTTCTTTTCATGAAGTTTTCAGTATGGAACATTGTTCTAAGTCTGTCTATAATGTTTTCAGTTGCTAATACCTCATAATTGGTCAGTTTATTCCTTCTTTGTAATCTCTCTTTAGTCTGGAAGTTCAGCTGGAATATGTTCACTGTGGGTGAGCCTACTAGCCTAGCAACATACCTTGAATATCACATGTGTGTTAGACAGGGATCACTAGAGAAACAAAAGCAGAACACTTATGGTTTTGTGTATATACATAATACATATATAGATATATGTATATACAGCATGAAGGAATATTACAGCTAATTAGTCCTCACATCAGTTCAGAGGTAGCTGTTCAACTCATTTCCATGGAACTGTTAATATGCTGAAGTCTTTCAATTCATGAGGGATGCTGGGTTCAAGGTCAAGGGAGCAGAGAGCTAAGTCTTCCTTAAGGAAATGCAGGAAGTCCAGTGACAGGGAGCAAACTGCAGGGTGGGTTATCAATAGCAGCTCAGGAACTTAGTGAAGCAGGCTCAGGAGGGGATGGTGAACTCATGCAACGCAAGGTGACAGAAATTGAAAGCCTCAATTTTAATCAATATATGCACTGGCAGTGTGGAAAGGCAGGTCTTAAAGGAACCTCAAGCTATAGTAACAGGATCTCTGAGTTGACTGTCCAACAGTACGGGAGCTCACAAGTTGAGGCAGAGAACTTGTTAAAGCAGTCACACGCTGGTCTGATCACCAGAGAGTAAGGGCTGGGGAGGTTTGCCTTGCCATTTATCTCTTTGCCCTCCAATCAAACTGCAACCTTATTAATACCACATGTTCCTATTGGCTAGGTTGGCACAGTAAACCTACCTATAACTCCAGGGAATTCCAAAATGACTCTGGGCTCATGTTTTTTTTCTGAAATCTGGAAGCAAATTTTGCCATTTTCAAAAACCACGAATATGTCTTTAAACATGGAAAATTTGGGTCATCTATTTTCTACTGTGGTGGCATCGTGGGTTACTTACTGGGCTGCTAAGAGCAAGATAAATAGTTCAAAACCAGCAATCACTCTGAGAGAGAGGAAGGCTTTTTATGGTAAGCAGTTAGAGTCTTAGAAAAATACAAGGGCCATTCTGTCCAAAAGGGTTGCTATGAATCAGCTCTACAGCAGTGAGTTTGATTTTCTCCCGCACTTTCATCATTATTTTTCCCGTTATTTGAGTTCAACTTACTATTTCCTTTCTTCTTAACATTTTCTACTATTATTCACAAACCACTTGTTTCATAGAAAACCATATCTCAATCACTATACAAGGTCTTTGTTTTACCTGGTTATCAATTCTTTCATAATCTACTCAAGAATGATTTCTCACATACTCAAAGCAATAAATCAAACTCCCTGCCATCGAGTCAATTCTCATGCACAGTGACCCTGTTGGATAGACTACAGTTGCCCCTGAGAGTTTCTGAGACTGTAATCTTTTGTGGGAGAAGGACGTCTTATCTTTCTCTCATGAAACCACTATTTTTTTTGAAACTATTGACCTTGCGATTTATAACTCAACATGAATCCCAGTATGCCACCAGGGTTCTAATTTCCCCCTGCTCTGATTTTCACACTGAGCTTGATAATATAGACCATATTCATCAAGATTCCAGTTGAAGACTTCAAAGCATCTGCATCTCATATTCTTGTAAAATTATTTCATGCTTAGGACATAGGAAATTAGGTTGTCCATGTTAGCAGTTTGCATCCACTATTTTCATATGCCTATAAAACATTTTGATACATGGTAATTGTGAGCTTCACCCTGCTCAAGTTGCAACAATGTTTCCATTGTTTTTTATGCCCTTACATAAACTCAAGCAACTTGATACATTTTATTGTTTGATATCTTTAAGTTCAAAGCAGTTCAGTCACACTTTATTTCAGTTATTTAAGTGAACAGATGACTTATTTGTAGATTTAAATTTCTCCTAGTACAAAATGTCTTTCTTGTCTTAATTTCCTTTTACATGCAGCCTGAAACCAAAATACAAAAATTCAATCTTGATTATGTAAATGTTGGCAATTCTATTGTATTTTTGCCCTTTCCCAAACCTACTGAGAGAAATTCACTCATGAATGTGATCAAATGCTTGTCTTTTCTATTTTATGCCCAGATATCTGAAACCAGAAAAGTCTCATCTAAGCAAGTATATCAGTGCCAGTTTGAATTCATGGTGATAAACTCCATCTAGGTCTTAATCAATAATTTACAGAACTTTGATATTTAATTTAAAAGCGCTATGGGAGTCTATCTCTAAGGTCTTTGAACTAAGTCTGGCAAAATATCAATGAGATTAAAAAGAGCCAAATCTTTTTAATCCATTGAGGACTTGCAAATTTCAATAAGAGAAATTATCTCTTATGAAATCCAAAGTTCTGTACAGCAATATTAAAGTATTGAATGTTAAGATATTAGGAACTAATATTAAGAAAAATGTATAATCATTTGGATATTTTATGCTTTAAATTGAGACTTGTTATTGGTAGATTTCTTATCTTTAATGTCCCTGGCCATGATCAACTCAATATCATCAAATCAATACTGACGTCTAACTTTATAGGACAGAGTGGAAGTGGCCCCATGGGTTTCTGAGACAGTAATTCTTTAGGGGTGTAAATGCCTCATCCTATCCCCTGGAGCAACTGGTGGTTTAAAACTGATAAAGTTTTTGTTAGGACCACAACCTGTAACGTTCTACACCCCAAGTAACCATCCTAATATTACAATTATAGGTATTTAGTATTTGTTCCTTGATGCAAAATTCAATCACATTCCTCTATTTTCCAGAAATATTATGTTCGAGTTTTTATTTTATCCTAGTATTATACACATAGCCTAGATTTTTCAGTTTGAAATTATATCTGTCACTAGGATCTTTAAGAATATTTTTGGCTGAGCCCCAGTGGCTTAGTGGTTGAGTTCAGGACTGCGACCCATTGGCTTGGTGGTTCAAATCCAGCAGCAGCTCTCCGGGAGCAAGGCTGGGTAGCTCCAACGACCACCAGAGGGGAGTGATGTCCCCCAAAAGAATATTTTCATATTACATTCTTATATTACATATAAGAATAGTTATAAAATATGAGAATAGACTACAAGGTAACTTCTTACATGAAAATAATAGTAGCAGCTTTTAAAAAATTAATTAAAGTTAAATAGATCTAAGGAAAACTGCTGATCTTATTCTTACTCTCTTCTTTCACCCATAAGCACACATAGAAACAACTTTTATGAAGGCAGGGAAACCTCTATGATGCTGAGATTTTTACATAATCTGGTGTCAAGCTGTGAGGGGATGGAGCCTAGTCTGTCAATCCGGATGCAGCTTCATGATCTCATTTGGGGCACCCGGGAGATAGATAGCTCTTTGGAGGCCAGATATGCTCATTCCCTAGGAGACATTACTGACAAGGAGCTGATAGAGCTATGCTGATGCAACCTGAGCCCTGGAACTGGAAGAGTCATGGGGAGACCCCTGCCGCCCTGAGGTGCTTCTGGCTCCACAAGACTTTCCACCCACCGGCCTGGGATCTGCCTGCATTCAGCGTCATTGCACATGTTTCCTGAGACTGAGGAGGAATGTGCAGATCAGTTTGGGACATGGGGGCTAATAAAGGATTTATGGGCTTGATATAGACTGGGACGCAACGTTTTCCCCATATTCAATTTTTCTTACTTACAAAGCTCTTTCTTATATACATATGAGTATCTCTGAATTGTTTCTTTGGTCAACCTGGACTAGCACAGATGTCAAAGTAATTCAAAACATATTTAGTCATATTTCATCTAATATAGCGAGAGCAGACAAACACTATCAAATTCTATATGACTAGGGGAATATTTTTAAAGTTACAAAAAAGTATCCTTAAAAGTCTACAAACTAACTGGTAAATAATATAATAGTATATAATGATGTGTTTTCCCTTTCATCAGCTAATCCTCACTTTTCATCATGGATTATTAAGCCATAAAATTCATAATTCTATGATGTATTTGTAAAGTTCATTATATTTTGATAGAGCTGACTTTGTTAAATGAGTACTTTGAATGAAGAAAACAAGTTATTTTCTGTTTAAATCACATATTATGTCATATTAACTATACAACATAAATGAATGGAGAAAATATGGTATGTATATAATTTTTTAAAATACCAACAGCTTCAGAAAATTATGTGCACTAAACCCAATTTGCAAGGTTACAGCTTAAATTATTTTTCATAAAAAAGGAAAAATGAATGTGAATTTTAAATATAAGAGAAGGCATTTATCGCATGTTTAATAAACCCACACTATGGTTTGCAGCTTGACTAAGCAGAGTTGGGTTCTGTTGTGCACGAGGTTGCTCTGAGCCAGAGCAGAACAGAATAGAACCTAACAGCAAATAGCATCATCTTGGCTTGCACACACACAGAAAGATGGTGGTAATTCTATCCATTTTCTTTTTCATTGTTATTAAAAAAAAAAAAACACCTCACTGTCATCACATTTATAACAAGTCATAGTCACTCTGCGGGACAGTATAGAACTGCCCTAATGGTTTCCAAGCTAACTCTTCCCTCAATTAGGAAGCTCAGTTTTTCTACTGAAAAGTGACTAGTGGTCTTCTCTGCTGACTTCTCAGATTTCAGCCCAATGCCTAACTCTTACACCATTAGGGCTCCAATTTTTGAAAAATGCGGGTAATATTACATCCTTCATTCCAACATTATTCACATATACAATTCAGGAACATTAACCATATTGATCAATTAATTTTTGTTTATACTGAATGTACTTTCATGTTATTAGAATGAATTCATCCCTGGTAATTTTCTTACAGCTATTTAATTTTTATTTTTGGTGGAGAATATTCACAGAAGATCATTTGCCAATTTGACAAGTCCTACATATTCATAGTAGCGAAAGTGGGGCATCTAGTCTCACCCCCCTTTGGGTTGATCTTCCCCATATAACGTAAGTATACTCCCCATGACATTTCCTATCGAATCTTACTGTTGTCAATTTGATCCAAATAGCTAGCTCATAGAACATTATGCTCAAGGCAGATATTCGTTACTACTTAAGCAAAAGTATCGTTTGATTTAAAGATTTCCTGGTTTAAAGTTTATCTCAGAACTATCGTTCCAAGGCTCGTCATGATCGCAGAATGCTTGAATTCCTTGAAAATTGGAACTCCTGCTCTACACTCCCCACCTGTTGCTCTGGTTTTATTCATTTCTTAATCTCTTGCCTACTATTTGGGTCTGACTAAGCCAATGTGTTTATACCAGATACTAACAATTCATTTGGGGGAAACCTTGTTTCAGTTTAAATAATGAAATTGCAAATAATTGGAAATAATTTCTTTTGAATATTTGGTTTCTAAACTTTTTTCCAAATCTTTACTTTTTCTGCTGCTAATTAGTGTGGATTAATGGGGACTCTGTAACATTCACTCCAATTCTCTCACTAATCAAAACTCATTCTTGCCTGCTATGATGGGATGGTTTGGTTGATTGAATATTATATTCTCTGTGGTTTCTCCACTCATAGGTCAATTAACTCCTTTGCTTCAACTCCTCCGTTTGGAAAATGGCTCTCTTACTGCTTGTAATGCAGCTTTCTCACAGGAGTGCTGCGAAGTATAATGAATAAGGAAGGAGCACTGACAAATTGAAATTGAGTGGAACTGAGGAGTCAAGCATCTATGATTTGCACCTGGTCTTACTGGTTAAGCGACATTGTCAATTAAGTAACCTTTTCTCTTGGCTTTTTTTCCTTGTGTAAATGATGGAATAAATTTTACTTGTATTTTTTGAAAAGCTTAAGTTGAAAACTACCATCTGTAATAGAGGAGAGAGAAAAAGACTAATGATAGTCAGAGGTAAATGTAAAGAAATGTTTTTAATTTAGACAAAGATGGAAAATGATTTGGTAAATAAAAAACTGTATGAAGGGAGGAGTTGCAAAGAAACATGACCTGAACCTGTATTTCAGAAGGAAATAAGTCACCTTATGAGGCAGCTGCAGACACATAGCAATGAAGCTTGAAATAAAGAGCTAAGCTGGTTAAAGAGCTGGTAGTTAGAAATACTGAAATGTTCTAAGAGGAGAGAAAACTGGTTCGTGGTAGAATAAGTAGGTGTTGTTCTTTTTATTAATAGTCTGGATAGGTATTGATTCATTTCTAACTAAACAAGTGAAAAGAAAGGAGAATTGAGAAATGAAAGATACATGCAGAGAAGATATACAATTTTCCAAAGCATCTAAAGTCAATATTTTATTGGAAAATATTCAAAGGAAATTAAGTGCCGCACCTTCGGGTGGTTTAAAGAGCACTGAGAAAGCCACTCACAGGTCCTGTGCACGGGAGAACATTCTGTACGTTGCAGCAAGTGATGAGTATGTCAGAGAGAAATAACCAAAAGGAACAAAATCCAATTAATCAAATACAAGATTTTCTTTTGATTCTACAGAATACCCACATTGACATTAACATTATTAAGCAAGGCAGGGGTGAAGTGTCTTAACCTATTTAGAATTTTGTAATACCTTAGATGACAGCTTCCTATTTAAAGAGACCAACTTCATTGCTATTCATGAGATTTTCAATGTGATTATGGGAATATGAAATAAGGCTGAATAGAATAAGGGAGTTTATAATAGCTCATTATTAATCACTCTCTACTCTGGAATAAAGAAAAGCTATCTCGACTATATTAATGTCAGGCACCACTCATAAGCATATACAGTCAAGACAGGAAACACTCAAGACACCTCATCTGTTAGGCTCATGGCATGAACCTTTCTCCAAAGGAGGGTGAAGAATTTTTTATATTAGTATTTCATTGTAGCAAGGGAAATGAACCACACAGGTGCTGGACATCTATATTTTACTCATAGATATGAGAGGCATCTGATAAAAACACACAAACAAATAAATACACTATTCAAATATAAGTTGTGGTTCATAGTTGTCCAGACAGTTTTAACTTATTATTCCATGCATAATAGAACAAAGCATTGCCTAGTCTTTTGCCATCTTTGTGATCTTTGGTATGAGTCCATTGTTGTGGCCATTTTATAATGAGTGTTTACATGAAAAAATTATTTATCCCCAATTGTGTTCTATTCCTTATTAATTCCTGGGTATTGTTTTTTGTTTTTTTTAGGAAGAATGAAATTAAATGCAATTTTAAATAATTATACAAATACATCACCACAAAAGCAATGTTAACCTAATATACGGTACATCTTAGAATCTCATAAGATCACTAGTCAGTGCAATATGAACATTAAAAACACTGTCACACTGTATTCTTACCATTCACTTTTCTGACTTCTTTCTTCAGAACTCCTCCTTCCTGACAAGAAACCCACAGTCTCTTGCAATAAGAGCACAATAGAAGAACATTTTGCTATGAGTGACAGCTTATCGGCAGAAAAAGAACTTTGATTCTCCCATTATCAGGGCTGTTCCTGACTTGATCTTTGGTCAGGTTCACTTGGTGGACTTTGCATTTATAAGCATCTTAGTGATAGAAGCATGCATTCTCTTTTCAGCTTCATGCAAACCCTGGGCTACAGAATTTCCTGATGATATTTGTGTTTTTTGTAATTTCCAGGTAGAAATGGGCCTGGCAGTCACCTAATCTGATGTCAATTTGAGGATTAAGAATATACGAATAAAGTCTAGCCTGTCAACCTGGAGACAGCCAATGAGACCTTGGTGTGGGCATGGCCTTCTCTGAGAATTCGGGAAATCTGGTAGTTCCATCTTGGAAGCAGGAGACACTTTCTCACTCACTTGGTGACTCTGTACTGACAAGGCTTCCTTCCTGCGAGACATCACTACGAAGATGCCACATAGAGCTACCCTAGTGCTCTGCGTCGAACAAACCATATGGATGGAACCAGTCCTATGAAGCCAGAGGAGGCACTTGGAGATCCCTGCCAGCTCTGAGGTGTTTACAATGCCTCTAGCTCCAAAGAGATTCTACCCATCTGGCTTGTGATCATCCTGCACTCAGCATCATTGCATGTGTTTCATGAGTCTGAGGAAGAGTTTATAGACCCGTATCAGACATATGGGAGAATATCAGACTTGTTTGCTCAGACTGGACTGGGTTGGAATACTTTCTTAATTGCACAATTACCTTTTATATAAAACTCTCTTATATGCATAGGCATGTTTATGAATTTATTTCTCTAGTCTACCTGGACTAATACACATGGCATGTTGGGTATAGATAGCATTACTTTCTGAGAAAAATGTGGGAAAACTCACTAGTTCCTTCTTAGCTAGCATTCTAATTTTAATATTGAACATCAAAAAGAATTCATCTCCCTTTGTTCCATGAATCCTTGAGGATTTACCGCCTCTTCCTACCCCCCCACCCCCAACCATTCTCAAGTTTCAAGATGAGATTTTGGACACTGTTCTTGTGTTCATGTCTCATCACCATCATCATCTTCCCATTTCTGGCAAGACGAGGGGATTCTGACTCCTAGGAACTCTATCATTGCTCACAGGGTTTCTGATGCTCTACATTTTATGGACGCAGCTGTCTCATCTTTCTTCCACAGCAAAACTGGTGAGTTTAAATCACTGATGTTACTTAACAACCCTTTGTCTAACCCATCGGGCTACCAGGGTTCCTTACGGGTTCAAGTACTATACTCCAAATCCAAGCATATTTTTGTTTATCACAATCTTCCCAACAGACATAAGCACATTAAAGGAAAAGAAATTACAAACTAAGCTCTAATATCCCACATTCAGCATCATTTGCTGTGGCAGAAAATTTGGAGGGTGGTATCATGATGACTATTTGTAAATAATTCCCTTTCAGGTAATTCCTTCCTCTTGAGTGTGACTTGGCCCATGGCTTGCTTACAACCAATAGAATATTCAAAGGTGAGGGGTCATTTGTGACTACATGGATGTGATTATTGTATAAGTATTTTCAATCATGTTGCAAGCAAACTCTTTATTTCTTATTCACAAGAAACTGATGCAGCTTTTGGCTTGTAACTTGCAAGAACCTGAGAATTTTCTCCTCAAAACAAACATGCTTTTTCACAGTCAAACTTCTGAGGAGACTTGGGTCATGCCTGTTATCTCAACTCCAGTTTTATAAGCTCCTAACACAGAGGAGGTTGGTTAGCCACATCTAGACTTCTGAAGTAGAGAAACTAAGAGAATAGATTTATACCATTTAAAAGGTGTAAATTTATGGTGGTATTGTTACACAGTAGTAGAGAACCAATAAACCCAGAAAACACTACTATCTTTTGTCTAAGCAAGCTTAATTATTTTACTGGTGACTGAGAAATGAGACTACAGAGAACATAGCCCTCTTAGTTTACATTGATCTGTTTATATATCATGTTGATTAAGCTCTACCTTGATGACTGTTAAGAGTAGTTGAAGAATGGAAATGATTTTGACAGGATGAAAAAAATACATGACTGTTCTGGAATAAGTAGAAAATACATAAAAACAAGAGAGTAGTCTTGGTAGCCAGCAATGTAGAAGACAAAAGAAGGGAGAAAGTGTGTTTTACAGTGAATAAATCAGCACAAGAAAACAATACATTATTTAACATATGACTTTAATATATCCAAGAAAACACATAATGAAGGAGAGAGAAGGGAAGTAGGAACCAATGAACCCAAATCAGATTGCTATGATGAAGTTACAATGAAACAAATTTAGCTTGATATCAGCCGAAAAAAGTAATGCTACAGATAATCAATTTTAGTAAGAAAAAAGTTCACAAAATTGGCTATGCATCTAATGAAAGAATATTTTCAACAATTTACTCCTACAGGAAGCCAAACTGCATTCAAGGAAGTTTTGAAAGATAGGCATGTCAAAAACCAGTCCAGAAATAGAAAAAAAAAATACAGCGAAATGTATCTTTCTTAATTCACCCAGTGAAAAGGGACAAAGTGGAAAACTAGGATTATGTAAACTTCTGTTGACAATATAGAGCTCCCTAATCATATGTTATGACACTCATTGTTTGGGAAACATGATCCCGTAGGAAGTAGGAAACATTGAGAAAGTTTACCAAGGAAGAGAGAAATCTCTACTGTTTAATAAACACCTTTTCTTTCTTTGCATTAATGTTTTGCAAGAATTTTCGATATGATATTTCAGGAAAAAGGAAAATATTTCCCAATATTAGAGCTACACATAAACTCAAGACAGTGATTTTAGTAGATAAAAACTATAAATTGTAAACCTCTTTAACAAGTAAGTGGCAGCTATCAGGTATTTGTGTTTACTGAATTTCTACTTTTTATTTTAGTATCGTGACATAAATGTACAAGAAAGAACACTTGACCAAAGGTTTCACTAATTTATACAACAATGTTAGTAAATAAATGGAATATAGTACGTGTGTCTAAGTTAAGAGAGATCATACAAAATATATTGGAATTAAAAAATGTCACATCTTAGGTTTCTCAATTTGATCAATAAGATATAAATGAATGGGATAGAGATGAAAAATATATTACTAAATACACAAACATTTACTTAATAATGATTGTTATGTAATTTTTAGATTGAAAACATATAGTTTATAACGGACAGTATAGAACTATCTGTTGGATTAAGTCTAGCCTGCAAGGATAGGAGTTTGTAAAGTGTAATGATTGAAAAACATTATGACTTTCAAATTTTTATCATGTATCTGGTCAGAAAAAGGAAACAAAATGTAAATATAGATCACGAAAAATTGGAAAACACTTTTATTTCTGTGTCTTTAAGAAATATGTGAAAAGTCCAAAGGTAACATTGGTGGTGGGATGGGGGGTGGGCGCAGGGATTAGTTCACTTTGTAAGTAGAATGCAGAGAAAATACATAAAGTAGAAATTCAAAGGTACATAAAATTTGATTAAGTGAACATAAAAAAGTAAGAGCATTCAAGGAAGAAGCAACTGAAGTAAAGACACATTGATTAAAAAAATTAATGGTCTTCTTACTGCTGATGTTATCAGTTTTTAAAAAATAGAGATAGAAAACAAAATTACACAGTTTGGAGAAAAAGACAGAAACATACTAACCTTTTGACTTAAGAGATACTTGTGTTTCAACAGAAATTGGTGACTGGGGCTGAGCCCTGGTGGCATAGTGGTTGTGCGCGGGACTGTGGCCCACTGGGATGGAGGTTTGATTCCAGCTCGACAGAGCAAAGGCTGGGCCTCCTACTCCCACCACCTGAGGGCAGTGATGCCAAAAACAAACAAACAAACAAACAAACAAACAAACAAGAAATTGGTGACTGATGAATTATGTATGTCAGAAAAAGAATAAAGTAGATGTCCATATTTAGTTGTGCTGAAAGTTGTTCATCACGAAAGATGCTTCTGGTATCTGAAATATTGATGGCATAACATTTATCACTACAGTAATTCGCAAGTCACGATCCTATGGTAAACTTACAGATAGGTGGTGGTCAAATCACTTAAGCATCTCTATGTAGATTGCTCAAATGAAAACTCAATTGTAAACTACTCTTGTTGTCTTGTCTTCATCATTCTAGCAAATATCACCACAAAGCTTGCATTCCCTATATTTGCTCTCTCTTTGACACCAAACTAACAAAACTCACTGTCATTTAGTTGACTCTAGCTCATACTGACACTATGTAAGGTTTCTGGTTTGTAAAATTTGATGGGAGTAGATCACTTCCTTAACCCATATTGACCTTTTGGTTACGAATCAAATGCTTATCTAACAGTACCACCGTAGTTCACTGGGAAAAGATGTAAACACCTAGAAAGATTTTCAGGGTCTTCTTAGTCATGCATAATATCATATGACTTTTAATATTGTTAAAATTGGGATGGTGAGTTTATAACCAATAGAAAATTAGTCAACCAGCTGCCTCTCCCCCCAGGGTAGTTAGCTTTGGAGGACAACACTGAAGATGCAGTTTGGGGTGTGGGACATGCTTGAGCAGAGCACAGAACACATGTAGGGGGAGGAAAAGAGAGTGGAGTGCATTCTGGCCCACCGAGCCTTCGGGATGATATTCCCACCCAGATCAGCCAATGCACACAGAGGATCATATGGCCAACCCCACTATGGCCCAAGGCCCTATGCGGACAACAAAGGAGGGGCAGGGTCGAGATTGTACCCTGTCTGAGACCAACACACCATGGCAAAACACTAAGGGTGTGCAGCAGAGGGTGGAGTTCCCGAGGGAGTGCCAAGGTTAGACTTTAGGGCCAGGGTGTGAAACCCCATCAGGGGGCACTCTTGGCAGTCAACAAACAGATCTTGAACAATTTACAGGTTTGTATTTTGTTGTTACTGTTTTAATTTCTTATATATATATATACATACATATAGTTGCTGTTATCATTGTTTTATTTTTTTATATCTTCATCTTAGGATATCTTTTTTTTGTACATATTGTTATCTGCAGGTCTATCTAGATAAGGAAGGATGGATGAACAGTCTGGAGGAGAAAACAACAGGACTGATAGTTCCGGGGAACAAGGAAGATAGTGAGGTGAGGGAAAGGGGGTGGTGTTGTCCAACTCAGGTATAGCAGAACAACAAGTGATTCAAAGTCAGTGAAAAGGTGGGGATGAGAGGCCTGATAGAGATTCATCAAGAGTAATGTAACAGAGAGAAATTACTGAAACCAAAATGGAGGCTGAGCGTGATAGTGGGACAAGAGGAAATTAAAAGAAACTAGAGGAAAGAACTGAGGGTTAAAGGGCATTTTACAGAGGTCTAAATACAGGCATGTACATAGGTGAGTATATTTATGTATGATAAGGAAATAGATCTATGTGCATATACTTAAAGGGTTAGTATTGACAGAAGATCGACATTGGACCTCAACTCAATGCAAGAAAACTTTTTTCTATTAAATTGGCATAACATGATGCACCCCTTCCCAACACAATCACTGAAAACAAATGTGTGCAAAAGCAAAAGTGGTGAAGAAAGCTGATGGTGCCCGGCTATCAAAAGATCTAGTGTCGGGGATCTTAAAGGCTTGAAAGTAAAGAACTGGTCATCTAGCTCAAAATCAGCAAAGCCCACATGGAAGAAGCACACCAGCCTGTATGACCACGAGGGGTCAAAGGGATCAGTTATCAGGCTTCAAAGAACTAAAAATCATAACATTGTGTGCCCACCTTCCTGATATGATTGTTGACGACAAAGGTGTATATAAGCAAATGTGGTGAAGTAAGCTGATGATGTCGAGCTATCAAAAGATATAGCATCTGGGACCTTGGCTTAAAAATAAACATGCAACCATATATCTCTGAAGCAATAAAGCCCACATGGAAGAAGCACACCAGCCTGTGTGATGACGAGATGTTGAAGGGATCAAGTATCAGGTATCAGAGAACTAAAAATCATATCATTATAAGTGAGGGGGAGTACAAATTGGGGATCCAAAGTCCATCAGTAGATGAAGCGACATCCCCTTACAGAGGGGTTGTAGGGAAGAGACGAGCAAGTCAAGGTAGATTGTAGCAATAATGAAATATGCAACTTTTCTCTAGTTCTTAAGGGCTTTCTTCAACCCACTATCATGACCCCAATTCTACCTTATAAATCCAGCTGTACCAGGGGATGTACACTGATATGGATAGGAACCAGAAACATGTAGCATTCAGGACAGATGACCCCTTCAGGACCAGTGGTGAGAGTGGTGATACCGGGAAGGTGGAGGGAAGGTGGAGTAGTAAGGAGGAACCAATTGCAGGGATCTACATATAACCTCTTTGGGATCTGGACAGCAGGGAAGTGGGTGAAGGGACACATCAGACTGTAAGATATGACAAAATAATGACAATTTGTAAATGATCAAGCGTTCATGAGGGAGGGGTGTGGGGAGAGAGGGGAAATATGGGAACCTGATACCAAGGGCCTAACTAGAAGGAGGAAGTTTTGAGAATGCTGATGGCAACAACTGTACAAATGTGGTCTGCATACAATGAATGTATGTAGTGTCATGATAAGAGTTGTATGAGCCCCCGATAAAATGATTTTTTAAAAGAAAATGAATCAAAATCAGCACATTGATGGCAATGAGATTATTATTTTTTTTGTTAATTTTAAGAAATTACAACTGTTTGCGCTATTGTGCTTCCAATTTTTCTACCACACTTTATATCACTCTTATAAAAAGATATACAAATAAAAACTTTAAATCTCCTTTTAATAATAATTTGAACTGAAATACTGACTTTGTGGAAAAACTATCCAAGGAAATTTTGATATTTAAAATAAAACATATTTTATGTACTTTACATAACATTTATTTCCATATGCTTGTAATAAACTTTAGTGCAAATAATTAGAAATAATTAACTAAAAAAATGTTCTTAGGCTTTGGCTTCGTCTAAATGAGTAGACCCAAGCAGCAAATATCTGAAGCTCCACATCGAATATGTAATTGAAGTGCAAGTTATTAATCTTCAAGTTGATTTAGAATTTAGGTAGTTTTCTTTGTCTTTCTTTGTCCTAATCATTATAAGCTTTTGCCTCAGAATCCCTGAAGCCCAGCAGAATATTCATGATGGGTGATAAAATTTACTAAAACTGCCTAGGTATGGTGGAGCAGAAGGATCTAGTCTCTCCTCCTCTCCTCCCTCTCCCTCCTCCTCTCCTCCCTCTCCTCTCTCTTCTCTCCTCTTCTCTTCTCTTCTCTTCTCTTCTCTTCTCTTCTCTTCTCTCTTCTCTCTCTCTTTCTCTCTCTCTCTCTCTCTCTCTCTCTCTCTCCCTCTCTCTCTGGTTTCTATTGCTGTTGTTGCTATTTGTCATAAGTTGGTCCTGATTTATGAAAATTCAATGCACAGTAGGATGAAATGTAATCATACAGATTGAAAAAGTGAAAGGATAAAATCTTGCCATGTAATTTTTTCAATCTGTTCCTATGCAGTACTTTCCTGTTATGTTCACAAGCTTGCCTAGATTCTTATTCATATTTTGCATGAGCACCATTAAGTGTCATTAAATTCACATTGTTTTTGTAATGTCATACATAATTTCTTGTGATCCACACAGTCAAATAACTTTACATAGTCAACTTTTAAAAACCTGTAAACAACATTCTAGTATTCTTTGTAACATAAAAAGATACATTTGGCAATAACAATACAATCCCTCTTTGCTCATTCTCTCAATTTTAGCTTCTGTAAGTTCCTTACAGGATTTATGACTGCCATCCTTTTGAAATTATTTTCAGCAAAAGAATTTTTATAATACTATTACAGTGATATTATTTGTTAAATTACACATTTAGTTGACTCCCTCATTTTGGAAATTATCCAAATGTGGATCTTTTCCATTTGTGTGAAAAGATAAAATTAAAAAAAAATTGACTTCCATCAAGTTGACACTACTTCCTAGCAAGCATACAGAGAAGGGAGGAAGTGAGGCAGTGAGTTTCCAAGACTGTAAGTATTTATGGGAGCAGTGCGCCTCACCTATCTCCTTTGGAGCAGCTGGTGGGATTTAGTTGCTGAACTTTTGTCTAGCATCGCAACACAACAGTCCATTCTGCTCGCAGAGTTCCTCGGTTGATGTCTTCTAAGTTTCTGGACACAGAAGAGTTAGTGCTTCCAGAGTTAGACTCACTTATTGAAGCATCTCCATTCATGGAGATGCTTTGCTCCAATATTTTCCATGTAGCTTGAAGTTCTTTCTTCAAAATCAACTGTACTGGATCATATGCAACTTCCTAAAGAGAGAACCCACCATTTTTGTCTATCAGTCTGTTGTACTGTGGGGGCTTGTGTGGTTCCAGCAATTGATGGAATAGCAACTGAAATGTTTCAACATGCTGCTGAAGCACAGAAAGTACTCATTTATGCATGCCCAGAAATGTGGAAGACAGTTATTTGACCAACTGGAAGACCATAAAATGGAAGACCATATTTTTACTGAGTCCAAAGAAAGGTGACTCTACAAAATGCACAAAATATAGAAAACCATCCTTAATACCATATGAAAATTAAATTTTGCTGATTATCAAACAATTGCAGAAGTAAAATGACAGAGGTTCAGGCTGGATTCAGAAGAGGACAAGGAACAAAGGCTAACGTCAATGTATCTTGACAGAGCAGAGAATACCAGAAAGATGTTTATTTTGTATTCTATTGACCAAACCAAGGCATTTGACTGTGTGGATCATAATAAGCCATGGATTACCTTAGAGGGAATGGGAATTACAGATGCTTGTGTATGTTGCTCCTGTTATTGATACATGTAGTTCACTGTAGGAGTCCCAGTCATGTAGTGGTTACACATTCAACTGCGATTAGCAAAGTCGGCAATTCTAACCCTGCAGCTCCTCCTGAGACAGACTGAGCTCTCTACTCCCATACACAGGTCCTGTCTCAGAAGGACACAGCAGGTTGCTATCAGTTAGCAAGCACTTGATGCCAGGGAGTTTGTTTTGAGAGAATTAAACTTTACTGATGTTCTTTATGTCTTTGTTTGCATTCAGATTAAGATCTAGTATTTTTTCATTTTAGCCTAAAGCACTTCCTTTAGCATTTCTTGTAAGTCAAATCTGCTAGGGACAGATTCTTTGTCTCTTCTTTTTCAGGAACTGCCAGGTTGATTAAATAGAGGTTATTCTCTTGGAAGGGGATTTGGGGACACTTCAAATCCATTATGCTCCCTCTTCTTTCTTCTGACTTGGACATTTTAACAGTTGCTGCAATTGTGAAGCTGCTGTTCATCTAAGGAAAACCCAATGTTGGGAAAATATAAATTATCATATATCACACTGTTCCTACAGAGATTTTAATATTTTTCTTCAATAAATATTTATCACAATGTTAAAATATTTATTTCCAGATTTCTAAAAAGTGTATTTTGCCAATAGTCACGAGTGATTTAGTTGCTTTTTATCAAAGAAGAGATTTTCTGATGTTTTCACTTTTCTATTCTGAAATTTAAGAACCCCTGGTTTTAAGTACTCAAAATGTCAATTTGAACACTGTACAAATCCACCAATAACCCTACGGAAGAAAAGATCCGTGGATCTTCTGCCATAAAGATTTTAGCCAAAGAAACCCGATGGAAATTTCTCTGTCCTGTATGGTTATTATGCATCATGCATCTGAATCAACTTGACAGCACCTAACATTATCATCATTCTGGAATTTGGAGTCTTTGATTCTCCATTTTCTTAAGCTCCTTATCTTCTCTACAACTTTAAAACAAGTTATGCACTCAAATACTTGTTGAAAGGTTTGCAGCTCAAACCCATCCAGAGATGCCCTTGAAAATCTGTTTTGAGTGATTATAATCTTGAAAATGCTTTGAAGCACTTCTATGATGCACACACGAGATCACCATAAATTGGAATTTGAGTCTCTTGACAACTATAAACAGATTTTAACTCTGGTTCCTCTCCAACTATGATTCTTCTTTCTGCTTCATTTCCACTATGATTGTACTTTTCTTAGGGGAACATATTTAAGGCTTCTTGCTTTTCTTTCTTAGTTTTCTCAATAAAGACTTTAATCTTTCTCTTCAGATTTAAAACAATATTGGTGGAAAAGACTAAATTGAATAAAACTAAAGCAAGTGTGATCATGGCCCAGATTAAGCTTCCATAAACTCCTAATTCAATTGGCTCCTAGTTTAATTAACCTTTGTGCTAGATTGCCTTTGGGGATTGATAGGATGTGAATACTAACTCCTGTTGCCAATGCTTCCTATAACTCTGCTTGATAGACTGTCTCTACTGGCAGATAGGGTTCAGGTCAGGTAGCTTTAGAATTAGCCCCCCCCCCCAATTGTTCATATGATTTATTTAAATACAAGAAGAACATCAGTATTGCCATTTCTATCTTTTATTTATATTGCAGCTCCATTCTTCTAGCAGTGGATTAAAGCTAATCCATATGATGTATTGTGCTTCTTCATTTGGAACTTCTTTAAAGAAAACTTTATTGTGAAGTCCAGTGAGATGTAATCAATTAACATGGCCTTTGTAGCCATAGTCCTTCATCTATTGTATTTTAATTCTGCACTCTGTGTCTCTTGTATTCATCCTGTTTTTGAGGGAGTTCTCTGTTATACTAAAGGACAAAATTAAGGTGGGGTGAAGTCTTGATATTAGTAGAGACCATTAACTAAGTCACTCTTTTGTTTCCCTGGAAGAATTTTTACATCTATTTTTTATAGAATGTCACTTAAGGTACAATCCTTCATTTTTCTTGAGGGTATGATCAGCCAAAAGACAAAAAACACATCTCCACCAAAGTCATTCCTCTGTGCCTTGGCAACTTTAGGAAGCCCGCCACTGTCTCCTGCACTAGCTCTTGGTTGGCTCTGCTTCTGCCAAACCTCTGCCATGTGGCTTCACAGCTTGTGTGTACCTGAAGTAAGGGGATTCGATACACAGGAATCTTGAAGTCCAAAGTCCCACTCCACTCTCGGCTCCTCATTCTTCAGGATCGTGAAACAGTCCTCAGTGCCTTTTATTGTCACAGTGGGTCACGCTATCTATCGGACTATACTAAAACCAAACTCATCAAGTTGTTGCAAACTCACCACAATTCTTTAGGGCAGGAGAGACCTGCCACTCTGAGCTTCTGAGCCAGGAACTGGTACAGAACAGAAAGCCCAGTCTTTTTCCCAGGGAGCAGCTAGTGGTTTTACACTGCTGGCCTTTAGGATGGCCACCTAAGGAGGAACCCGTATGTGCCAGGGCTTCCCAACAGGAGGGGAAAATAGGCCCAGCTCCATGTTACAGTTCAATGAATTTACAATCACAGTCCACCCTGTTCACACTGTCTTTAAAACCGAAACACACAAGATATCAGCATCTTCCTCCTGACTCAGACTCATTAATGAAAACAAAATTTGATGGAATTTATAACATGATAGTTTAAAAATGATATCAAGTAATTCATTGGACCACATCTTCATCATAAATCTGGTTCCAAGGATCAGATATAAAATATAATTCATATTTAATAAAAATAAATTGTTAAAATGAACTCAACAGTAATTGTATGAAAGTGATAGCCTAATTGCTTTTCTGAATGTTCATGTCAGTTATTTTTAGAAAGTTTATATCTAATAGAGTAATTTAGTTTGTGCTTCAGCATAAAGCTGTCCCCCAAATTGCAGATAAAGCCCTCAGGAACAAAAATGTGAGTAGCAATACCAGGAGGGTAGGAGGAAGGTGGGGAGTGGAAAGGGAAAGGAACTATGGGGGAAGGGAGACAGAGATTGGTCTAAGATATGAAAATAATAATAATCTATAATTTATCAGAAGGCCACAACGGTGGGTGTGGAGAGGAAGGGAAAAAAGAGAATCTGATACCTAGAGCTCAAATAGAATGTACAGGTTTAGAAAATAATGATGACAACAAATGCACAAATATGCTGGATAAAATTGATGTATGGCTTGTTATAAGAGCTGTAAGAGCCCCCAATACAATGATCTATAATATAAATTGATCTCTATCTATCTAAAAAGTCGAGGGTTTTCTGACATTAGATGTCATTAGCTATCAATACAGACACTCACTTAGGAACTCAGGCTAATCGAACAGCCCCATCTCAAGTCCTGATATTTACTTTCCCAGAAGGTAAAACCTAAACAAGTGCTCTCAGTGTCATTGCTCTGTGAGAAGGCCTAACCAAAGAAAATTGTAATTTTATTAAACGCTCCAAAGCAGAGAACAGAAAATATTATGTACACTGCAATCATGGATATTTAGCAACTTGCTAAATATTTGGTGAGATTCAATTCAGAGCAGATTCACTTTTTTGATCCAATTAACAGTCTGAATAGACAGTTAAGATAGACTAAACTGCTACTATAATAGATTCTAAAGTTAACTCAAAAGAAAAATAAAGGACTAGGGCTAGGGAAAAGAAAAAAAATGAAAAGAAAAAAAAGAAAGAAAAATAAAATAAAATAATCTGCAAGCTCAACATTTAAAACAATGTTTCCTGGGCTGAGTCCCAGTGGTGCAGTGGTTGAGTGCGGGACTGCGGCCCATGGGCTTGGTGGTTCAAATCCAGCAGCGGCTCTCTAGGAGCAAAGCTGGGTAGCTCCCATGACCACCAGAAGGCAGTGATGCCCCCCCAAAATAAAAATAAAACAATGTTTCCTATGTCAATTATTGATTGAATCTATTTACACACATTTTATAATCTGTGCTATTAGTCTTTTTATAATAATCCATTCTATAATTTCATAGTTATTTTATACTTATTCAATATCACAGATTGTGTTTAGGGCTTGTTTGCTAAAATATGCTCAAGAGACACAGGCCCATATAGTATAAAACTAAGATGCTAAGTTCATCTTAGGACTGGATTTCTAGTTCTCTCAGAGAAGCCACACTGTGTTATCGTATAGTAGATATGTTCATGTGTGCTGAGAAAAGATAGTCTAATTTTTCACCAAATACTCCAAAGCTAATGTATGACTATCAATTCAAATATATATAACTTGTCTTTGCAACCACTAAGAACCACTAAATGTATTTCTATTTTGAAATGTGCCTGTTGTGAAAACCTCCGTATTATAATAAATACATGAGATGCATGTTAAATAGTATTTATAATGAGTGTGTTTATTTTCTGGAACATATCCATACAATTAAATTTGGATCTCATAATGTGACCTAGATAAGCAAAAAATAATTTTCTTGTGTTTCAAATAAGCACTTGAAAATAATTTCAAGTTTAATCCTAAATTAATTAGAAAATGACTCATGTTTAAAATGATCCCTATTTTTGTATTTAGAAAGAAACATATTGTGAAAATCAGAGCAATTGAAGAGATAAATTTAACTTTAGCAATCTAATAGTCAAATTTTCCATTCAGGTGGCATATTATGCTGTCCTACATTTCCCTCCAAAAGTGTATGCACACAGACATTATTTTTGAAATAGCAATTTACCAGGTCATATTAATACATATGATTGGAAAGTCTTTATTTAAATTTTAATGACATACTTTGATTTTCTTTTCCTGTTAAAGGAGTAGTTTCAGCAGTGTGCCTAATTCTTTCCTATATTCATGTGAATACTATGCAAAAACTATTTTGTATATCACATAGAATTTATATATCCATTAATTTTGATAAACCACACATTGTATTCTTTTACATAAGAAGAATGCATGTATTTTAGAAAAACTGCATCTTTTCAAATATTGGTAGCCAGCTCTGGTGGCACAGTGATTTACATGTTGGGTTATTAACCACAGCTTTAGCAGTTCGAAACCATCAGCTCCTCCACAGGGGGAGATGAAACTTTCTCCTCTTTTAGAGCTGCACTCTCCGAATCCCACAAGGTATTTTGACCTTGACGTATATGGTCATTGTGAAGCGATCGTGAGTTTTGTTTTTGGCTTTGACAAACTTTTTATTTCAAAATATATGCAAGGAATTCAGGAAGATGATGGTATAAATAAAACAAGTTTCCAAATAGTGTAGTGCAAGGTTCTAGTGAATAAAGCCACATGTTTTCTGTGGTTATTTTCAATTTTAAAACTGAAAGAATTATTATTGACTATTACTGATGTTTAAGAAAACATTAAGATGCAAAGGAAAATGCATTTGTTTGGGTCGCATTGCCAGTAAATGAGTGAATCAGCACGCATGTAACTGAGAAGACATATATATAAATGTGCTAATGAAGATTGTCAGGCTAAATAAAGACTTTGAACCTTATTAATTTAATGACCATATAGCAAGGTGCACCTGACCCACACCATTGAATGTGAAGACAAAAAATAATTGATGCATTTGAATCTACCCTTTACAAGTATTAATAGTTTAATAATAAGGAAGGAGGGCTGGAGAAATCCTGGAGGCAATGGAAAGTAGTATACACTATGCATTTGTCTAGAAATTAGACATTTGCATTGGGAAAACATGTGGAATAAAACAAAATACACTAGAAGATTAATTTCAAAACTGTACATGGTTTTATGAAACTACTCCATATTAAGTTAAAGAAAGAAGGGCAAATTAGAAATGTATCATAGCATTGAATACAACTCTTAAACATAAGAATGTCCGAGCTTCTAGCCAGCAGTGAGGATTCAAAACAAGTGTAACTTAAAAATCTGCAGTTTGAAAGTACCATAGATAATCCATGAATATTTTAATAGGAGGCTAAAAAATGTGAGTGTATGGTTTTGAAAAAAAGTTTCCCTCTCTTATGAATAGAAGAAATATTTTCATTTGAAAAAATGGGAACAAAAATGATTGAATGTACAACAGTGTTTAGGGCAAATATTTTAAGATATATGAAGCATGTAATTTGTTAGCAATTTCATT
The DNA here is from genome assembly GCA_004026705.1 of Nesogale talazaci. Lineage (NCBI taxonomy): Eukaryota > Metazoa > Chordata > Mammalia > Afrosoricida > Tenrecidae > Nesogale > Nesogale talazaci. The sequence continues at coordinate 53,330 of PVJH01008712.1, read as the reverse complement.
TGTCTATGTAAATGAGTGATTTAGTCATTCTGAATCATGCCATTAATGGTGAGATAAAGTTTGCCTCATTGTCAAAGAATGATTTGGCTTAAAATGTGTGGAAGAAAATTTTGTACAATAAAGACTGTTCTATTTCACAATAGATTTTTTAAAGTATTTGTTCATTTTTCTAAAGCCAGTATCAAGTTTCTAAGAAGAAATGGAACCTTTTCTCATGTTAAATTTAACTTTGGAAAGCAATTGTTCAAAAAATGTTCTTTGATAGTGATTAGAATGTAATTATCATGCCCTCCATGGCTGGTGAAATTTCTTTGTTAAGCAAAGAAAACTTTAATTTTTGTAATGAACATTCATTTCTTTATAAAGAGCTATTATGTGCCTATCAATACATCTTTGAAAAATTCAAGAATATGACCTTACATTTCAAAGGGATGAAATACAGACAAATGACCAAATGAATATAAAATTCTGGGTCTTAGTTGTTTACTTGCCATCGATTGTTTCAGACAAAGTGACCCTTTGTACAACGGTATGAAAAGTCGCTGGCCTGAACCATACATACAGTCATGGCTATATTCTGCTATCTTACTAAGGGTCTGTCTTTTTTGCCATTAATTTTCTACTTTATTATGTATGACATCCTTTTCCAAACATTTGCCTCTGATAACAACTTGTCCAATGTGTTTTAGATGAAGTGTTGATCTCCTCAAAGAAATTCTAAGTTCACACCTCTACCACCAGTGACCCACCCTCACACTCCCAGGAAATTATTGTAATGCATTCTTCTTCATCAACACCAAAATGCAGAAGTGGCAGTTTTCCTGCAGCTTTTCAAAGTACAATGTTCACATATGAGGTGATGAAAATGTCAAGGTTTGGATCAAGAGCACCTATTCTTCAAGGTGACATCTTTGCATTTGTACCCTTGAAAGCAGTTTTTTGCCATAGATTTGGCCAGTGTAATATATCTTTTGATTTCTTGACTAATACTCCATTGTTTGTGGTTCTAACTAAAATAAAAACTTTTAAATTCAATTTTTCTCTGTATGTCACATTAAGAATTCATAAATCCTATGAATCTCCAAAACATAATAAGAAATGTGAGTATGGAACAAGAATTTCAAACCTGAAAAAAGAACTGAATTGCTAGAAACAAAGGTCAAGTTACTCTGCCATATCCATGGAAGAGCAAACGTGAATAGGCCAAGTTAAGAAGAAGAAGAAGACTCTGAAAAACAGAATGGCAATGTAGATAATGTCAAAGAAGCAAGAGATAGAAAATAAACATGGGCTTATCACCAGAAGGCAAGTCATGTACTATATCTAGGGAAAACTTGTTCTAAACACAATCTGTTACAAGATCTGCTTTTAACATAACAGAATGATGTAAATGGTTTCAACTGGTTCTCAATCTGTGGGTCACGACCCCTTTGGGGGTCAAGTGTCCTTTTCACAGGGGTCACCCAATTCATAACAGTAGCAAAATTAAGGTTATGAAGTAGCAATGAAAATATTTTTTTATTGGGGCATCACCACAACATAAGGAATCGTATTAAAGAATTGTGGCATTAGGCATGCTTGGAACCACTGGTTGAGATTTTTGTCCAGTCTACAGTGAGATTTGCTTAATTAAAATGAGAAAAGAAATAGTAATATAGATATATATTTATATGTATTACTGACATGATATATTTGTAATGACGAGAAAAAAATAATTCTAAGACAACTCTTAATTTTGAGGTAGGAACAAGAGAGTCCTGTGACTCCTTCTAAAATAGATTAGAGAATATTATGGAAGATATAGATTTGCCTATTAAAGGCCAAAATATAAATGGTTAATATGATCTTGGATATGAGTCCTCAGGGAAAAGGTAGAGGCTTAATAAAAATTCAGTTTATAAGTACAGCTTGCATTTAAAGCAGATAAGCTGAGTTAGAATGCTGTTCGGTGACTTTAAGTAGGTTTCAACTCAGAGGGAGAGGGACAAAACCCTGCCTGATCCTACACCATCCACATATTGCTGTCTTGTGGGGCCCATTTTTGCAGCCACTGTGTCCGTCCACCTCATGGAGGGGCTTCCTCTCTTTCTACCGACTCTCCGCTTAACCAGACAGAATTTCCTTCTTCATGGACATCCCATATCCTCCCACACACATGTCTACAGTATGTGAGACGAAGGTATGGAATTCTCTATTTCTAAGTCACATTCTGACAACACTTGTTTCCATGGAGATTTGTTTTTACTTCTGTCAGTGGATCATTTTACCATAACAGTAATTCAAAGACATCAACTTTTCTTCATGTTTATCTTTTGTTTGTTTTTTTGGTGGGCATCACTGTCCCCCACTGGCGGGAGTGGGAGGTCTAGCCTTGCTTCTGGAGAGCTGCTGTTGGCTTTGAACCCCCAGCCCAGTGGACCACACTCCCGCACTCAACAACTGCACCACCAGGGCTCAGCCCCCATTGTTTATCTTTCAAATACCTATGAAACCATTGAAAATTCCATGGCTAATGACAGGTGCTTTTTCATCTTTAATGTGCTACCTTTGCTTTTGAATATTTTAAAGAATTTTTTTGTAGTATATTTGACCAATATTGACTGCTGCACCCATGGTCACTGATTGGATATCCAAGTAACATGAAACCCAGGGTAATATCAATCTTATATTGATGATGTCAATTGATTCATTTGTGAGAGTTTTCGATTTCTTTATGCTCAATTTCTACTAAAGTCTATATTTAAGGTGCTGGATTAAGGCTGTAGTCTATGATCATTAATAAATGCTATAAGTCTTTTAAACAAGCAAAGTTATGTAATTTGCTTATAATGAGCTGTTAATGAATTTTCTCTTACCCTGATCTTGCTTTCTTTTTTATAAGATACAGCATTCAGATGAATAGATATGGCGAAAGACACAACACTGATCTACATTCTCCTGAAATTTACAATGCACAATATTCCCCTTTTCTGTTAGAAATGCTGCTTCTTGGTTAATGTAAGTTTCTACCTGAGCACATAGATGATGTTATCCATAATTGGTCAAAATGGAATGTATATGCATAGTCAGTGAAACACAGATAAACATCTTGGTGCCATCAAGTATTTACTATGGCTCCTCTACGCAGAGTTTTTGCAAATCTCACCAGATAATATTTCCCTGGTAATTGTGGATAAGTGAAGGTAGATAATTATATGAGCCAGGGGTAAGCACATGGAACTCTAACATTGGACTTGTTCAATTTTGTGATTCTGCTGAGTGATGACTGAGTCAGCAAGAATGGAAAGCCAAGAGTGGCGTGGGACTTTGGAGTCTCAACTTCCTGTGCACTGAACTTACTGATGTAGAGACTGAGAATCGTGACATCAGAGAGGCAGCCACAACAGAGGAGCAGCCGCCAAACCCAGAGACAGAGCCTGAGACCCAGTGTGGAGATTCCTGGGCCACAAAAATGAGTAATATTGAGAGTCTTTGAGAAGGGAGTTCTTTTTCAGAAAGAGGATGTCTCCAGGCACTCACTTAATAGGGAAAACTAGCTCTATGTCCCATAGAACATCAATCTACTGCTTTTGGCTGAAGCTCATGGTGGGGTGGGAGTACCTTCTAGGAATTGATGAGATGCACTAAAGGAGCTTTGTAACACTGCCCAAGCAGAGCAGAGGACGAGGTACCTCAAGGCTGAGAGGCCAAGGAACAGAGAGAGGCCTCCTTGTAAAATAGACTTGAAAGAGGTTGTTCTGACGAAAATCTGTGTCTTAAGTGTATCCTGTTGTTAGTGTCACTGAGTCGTTCTAATTCATAGCAACCCAATATACAACAGAAGAACCTGCTGCCTGGTCCTGCACCATCTTCACTCATGTTCCTATGCTTGATCTTGGTGCAGCCGCTATGTTGACCCATCTAGGTGAGGGCCTTCTACTTTTTCTCTGTCCCTCTACTTTACCACGCATGAACTCCTTCTCTGGGGATAGGTCTCTCCTCCTGACAGCAGGCCCAAAGCATATAAGACCAAGTCTCACCACACTTGCCTCCAAGGAACACTGATTATACTTGTTCTAAGAGAGTCTTGTATGGCAGTTCATGGTATTATCAATATTCTTTGCCAGAATAACAGTTCAAATGCATCGATTTCTCTTCATTTTCCTTAGTAAATGACTGACTTTCATATGAATATAAGGCAATTGGAACAACATGCCTTCAGTCAGGCACACCTTAATCTTCAATGTAACACTCTTGTTTTTTAACACTCTAAAAAGACATTGCGCTTAACTGCACCTTCCTTTATTATTGGTTACGGATTCAAGTAAGACAAAATCGTTGACAACATCAACCTTTCTCCATTTATCATCTTACCTATTGGTCCTGTTGTGAGGACTTTGGTCTTCTTTACATTAAATTGCAATTCATACTGAAGCCTGTAATCCTTTATCTTGATCAACAAGTGCTTCATGTTCTCCTAACTTTCAACAAACAAGATTGCTTCATCTGCATATCTCAGCTTGCTAACAAGCTTTCCTCCATTTCTGATGCCACAGTTTTCTTCACATAATCCTTCTTCTCTGATTAATTGCTCAGCATACAGATTGAATGAGTATGGTGAGAGGATACAACTTTGATGTGCATCTTTTTAAGAAAAAGTGAAACCATGAAATATTCCCTAGTTCTGTCCAATCAACTGCCTTTGATCCAGATACAAATTCTACAGAACAATGAAGTGTTCTGAAATTACCATTCCTCTCGAGATTATCCATATTTGGTTATGATCTAAGCAGTTGAATGTGTTTATATAGTCAAATGTAGTCCTCATAATCTTTTCTTTGAGGTAAACTTCCTTTGACATTGACAATGATAGACGTTCTATGTCTTCTTTTGACTTCATCCTGAACCTCCTATTTATGTTGCTTTAAAAGACGGTTTTTGCATTGAATCACATTTTCATGGATCAGAAGATTTGATATTGTGAAAATGTCAATATCACCTAAAGTGATATATAGATTCAGTATAATCCCGATTCAAATCCCCACCATTATTTTTAAAATAATGGGGAAAATTGATTATCAACTTCATATGGAGAGGGATGAATCACAGATTAGGCGAAGAACTCCTCAAAAAGAACAAAGTAAGCAGTCTTGCTCTGCCTGATCTCAAAACATACTGTACAGCTCCAGTTGTCAAAACAACCTTATACTGGTATAATGCTAGATAGATGGACCAATTTATCAGGACAGAAAACCCAGAAATAAAAAAAAAAACATTTGCACACAGACAACTGATTTTTGACAAAAGGGCCCCAAAGCATTAAATGGGAGTAGATGCATTCTAAATAAATAGTACTAAGAGTTGGATATCCAAGGCTTGCCCCGAAGGCCCTCCCCACCTAGTAAACCCTGAAGCATTTTCAGTTGTTTTTCCCCAGACCTGTATGGAATTCAGTCCCCTCTTTTGTCCTGCCAACACATATGCCATTGTGTTCCCTTAGATGTGTTTGCTCTCTTCCCTATCTCCTGCATTGTTCTTTCCATCTGTAACCTTTCTGTCTGTGTCTGCGGGAGGCTAATGCCAATTATACTTGTCATGTTCTACACCTCTCTTTCCCCTCCCTGAATCTTTTGATCCCCGCTGATATATGGTGCTCTCTGCCGAATGTGTTTCTAAATACTTACATACCCAAAACGCTTACCTGGAGCTTGTGATGTATGGTTCCTTGGCACGAATCAGGTTCTCTATCAGGCTACCTGGCCCCCTATTCAATAACCTTGATGCCCTACAAGCCTAGGCTTATGCCCTGTTTGCTGCTTAATCATAGAGCAATGGACTCACAGAATCTGTCCTTTTGTGCTTGACTAATTTCATTCAGCATAATGTCTTCTAGCTCCTCCAAATGTTCAGATGTTTCTTGAATTCATTGCTATTTTTTAGGGATGTGAAATATTCTATTGTTCCCATGGATCTGAGTTTCTTTATCCAATCATCTACAGATGGGAGTTCAGGTTGTTCCCAACTTATTGCTATTGTGAAGAGTGCTGAGATAAACCTGAAGGTGCTAATGTCTGTTTGTGATCTGCTTCTTAATGCTGTTGGGTATATGCCCAGTAGTAGTATTACTGGATCATATGGTGTTTCAGTTGTCATTTGTTTTCAGTATCACAATATCATCTTCTGCAGTGGTTGCACATACTTACTAGACCACCAGCAAAGGATAAGAATTCCAATCTCATCACACCCTCTCCAACATTTGTTGTTTTCAGCTTTGTTTTTTAATGTGGCTACAATTAGAACCATGCCATCAACAATCACCAAAGGATTATGAAGCATATAATTCAAAGTTGAAGGGGGAGATTAGTCCAGGGTCTAAAGTCTGAGAATCTGTTTGTGGAAGGCTCTCGATGACTGTGGGACTCCAGGATTCATTGGTGCAACAATGACAATTGAGACAGGAAGAAAAGATCCCTAAACATTGGCGAGAAGATCAAAGGCAGAAGTTTGATTTGAACAATTAAAGCTTGTCAGCAGATTCCCCTAGGATGCATGCTGGACCTGATCTGGTTTTCACAGTCTTCTGTTTTAGAAGGTTTTGTTCTTTGGTTTGATTTTTTATTGTACATATTAGGTGATATATTAGGAATGCCCTGTCACTTAGTGTCACCCTCTTGAAATTATGATACTTTTTTCATGTTGGGGAGTATGAGAATCAGAATTGATGAACCTATAGGATCAAGAATTGGAATAAGGGTCTTGCAGGAAGGGGGCATGGAGGTGATGGCAGGGGTGAAGGGATGATGATTTCAAGGGTTCCATATAGAAAAAAAATGTTTACAAACGGTGGTTGCCAATGTAAAACTCTGCTGTAATGGATTGAACTGTGGAATGACTTGTTCTATGTGTTAAATCCAATTAATAAAAAAAGAGAAGGTTGTTGCATTGAGGAAGTCATTGGTCTTGTGAAGTTCATTGATGTGATCTCTAGCTTTATTTATATCATCAAGTCTTTTTCAACTACTGTTCCTTCTTCATTGTTTCGAATTTTTGTGTTCCAGTCATCAGTAATTACAGTGCAACTTGTTTTGTTTGGATGCGTGAAAAATTTCAGAGTGAAGACGTTTGGATTTAGTTCTTCATCACTAGGTTTTGTGCTGAGATCTGCATGGCCAATAGATAGAAACCACCGGAAATTCCTTAGGAGAAAGATTGGGCTTGCTACTCCTAGACATGGCTACAGTCTGAGAAACCCACAAGGAGTTGCTTTGAGTCAGTCATGATGATGGCAGTGAGTAACTTTAGTGGTCGTGCAGAAATATGAATACTAGTTGTATTAACTGGATTTCTTAGTAGGTGTATAAATACTGGATCTCATTTATGACTTCTTCAGATATTCAACACAGTTATACATTACTTCTGATAGTGTTATGCATTGGACTGATAACCATGGGGTGAGAAGTCTGAACCCACAGACACCTTGAAAAGAGAAAGGCTTAACCTCATAAAGTTTTCCAGCCCTGGAAAGTCACAGAAGCAATGCTACTGTGCCCTGTTTTGTTGCTGTGAGTCAGAATGGACTCATTGGCAAGGTGTGTGCTTTTACTTTTGGCTGTCATGGAAAGCTACAGTCAATTATTTTTTTAACTTAAAAACTTAGAAACATAAAACTTTAAAACCAACTTCAATTACATAATAGATAAAGCAGAGGACAAATGTCGCCATGTAATTAGTGAGAAACCATATAAGTAAAGAAATAAGCGCTTTTGAAAATGCTGAGGACTAGATTTGTCTTTACCATCTGTTGCAAAGACAAAAAAGTACATTGAATACTATTAATAAGTCAGTTTCCATGGAGATTCTAATAGTATAAACATGGGACATGTAGTGAATGAATATGCTAAGTTAGTATATCAATAAATATTCTGTATCTTATAATTACCATAATTAGTTTTGGAGAAAACCAAGATGCTCGCCTATAGTATTGTGCTTCTTACTAAATTTAAGTTTTTCTTGCCTCTGCAATATAGCTTGTTACCTTCATGCTATAACTATTCCGCTCTTGTTTTATAAGTCTATTATAGGGAACTGACCTTGTTTGAGTAAATTGAATCTATTCACTCAAGTTATAAGGTACAAACCATCTCTCTGATCACTAACACACTATCATTTCTTAGTCTTTTGGCTAAGATCAAGTATAGATAATTAACTCACAATCTAAAACATTATTAAATTTTAATTCTAATTCCACCAGTATTCAAGTGCCATATATTCACTTGTTAGAAAGAAAACACTAAGATTTATTTTTGTTTCCACCTCCGCCATAGATTCTACTAAGAAAATTGAGTAGATATGTCTAAAAGATTCATTTCTAAACACTTATGACTTTGATGATTTCTGCTTTAATACCATTTTAGCAATATCCAGCAGGTTAAGACTTGGGCTGCTAATTCCAAAGGTAGCAGGTTCAAACTCACCATCTGCTCCAAAGTAGGATGGTGGAGACAATCTGCTTCTATAAAAAATGTAAATCTTGGGCTGAGTCCCGGTGGCATAAATGGTTGAGTGCAGGACTGCAGCCTGCAGGCTTAATGGTTCAAATCCAGCGGTGGCTCTCTGGAGCAGCACTGGGTAGCTCCCATGACCACCAGTGGGCAGTGATGCCCCCACCGGCAAAAAAAAATGTAGATCTTTGGAAACCCTACAAAATAGTTTTATTCTAGCCTAAAATTTGACTTTGAGATGGAATCCACCAGACAGCTATAGGTTTTAAACAACATCCAGTTTTAGAACTACAACTTTATTAAAATAAACTCAGATATAATATGTCTCAATTATTTTCATGGATTTTAGGTCTTGTCAATATATGTGTGTACAGACAGATGTATTATATTATATATAAGTTATCTTCAATCAGAAGACTTCATCTTAACATTCTGTAGAGTTGTAGCCTCTTTGAAAGGATTGGTGATTTTGAATCAGAAAATCATGGCTTACTATCCTGGGAATAACATAACAAAGAGGAATGAGGTTGTATTCATGGTCAAAAAGAACATGTCTTAATCCATTTTGGAGTACAATTCTGTGTTCAAATTATCCATATGCAAATAAATCCAATCCATACAACTAGCATTAAAATTTATATACAAGCCAATGAAGCTCGTGCTGATGAAATTAAAGAAGTTCACAAATATCTTCTTTCAGAAATTGATCAAGCATACAATAAGGACACATTGATAATTGTTGGTGGTTGGAATGCAAAAGTTAGAAATAATAGTTTGAAAGCTTAGTTTTGGTGATAGAAGCAAAGCTCAAGATAACACAATAGGATTTGTGAATCCCATAAATTGTTCATAGCAAATACCTGTGTTTAAAACCACAAAAGGGAACTGTACAGATGGACTTCTTCAGATGAAATGCACAGAAACTAAACTGACTGCACTCATGGGAAGAGATAAGGTGAACCTCAATATAAGAAGCTAAAATCAGGCCATTGGCTGACCGTGGACTAGACCATCAGCTACTCGCATCTAAGTTCATGATAAAGCAGAAGAAAATGGAAACAAGTCCTCAAGAACAAAAATATGCCCTTAAATCTATCGTACCTGAATTTCTAGATCATTTCAAGGAGAGATTTGATTTTTCGATCCCTAATGACAGGAGACCTAATGAGATGGGAGAGGACTTCAAGTACTCTTGATATCATTTGTGAAGAAAACAAAAGAACATTAAAAGACAGCAAAAAAAGAAAAGAACAAAATGAGTATAAGAGGAGACTGAAACTTTCTCCTATTTTTAGAGTAGCTAAGTCAAATGGAAAAAAAAATTATAAAGTCAAATAGCCGAGTAGAAAATAGCTCAAGAATACAAAGTTTCATTATATCATGAAATGTGCAAATATATAACATTAGACAATCACAAAGAAATAATATATTTATCACATCTTAAACTGAAAGGACTTAGGAGAAAAATGAAGCCTCAAGTTACATTATTTTTAAGTTCTTAGGAAAAAATGATGAATGATGCAGAAAGCATCAAGAGAATATGGAGTCAGTGAACCATAATGAACTAGTCATCATTCCATCATTTCAGGTAGTAAATGAGCAAGAATCCATGTTCCTGAGGGAACAAGTTCAAACTGAATTGAAAGCATTTTCCAAAACCAAATATCAAGGAATTAATTAAATGCTAACTGAAACATTTCAACAAAGTGGTGAAACACTAGAAGCACTCACTATATTTTGCCAAGAAATTTGAATGACAATTACTTAGAAAACTGAATGAAAGAGATTGATATGCAATCAAAAAAATAAAAGACCAAAAAGTCAAATTATTTAACAATATCATTAAGATCACATACAGGTAAAATTTTGTGGAAGATCATCCCACAAGGGTTGCAAGAATATGTTGACCTGAGGTTCAAACCAGATTCAAAAGAAGATGTGGAGCAAGAGATATAGTTGAGCTGTCAGGTGGATCTTACTTGAAAACAGAGAATGTCAGAGACTTTTGTTTTAATGACTTTGCGAGGGCAATCAACTGTGTGAATTATAACAAACTATGGATAACCTTGAGAAAAATGTGAATTCCAAAACACTTCCTTGTGATCCTTCTGAATATGTACCTGGTTCTAAAGTACAATTGTGGGATTAGAACAAGGGAAGATTGCATGGTTTAGAACCAGGACAATTGTGCCTTAGGGATATATTTTCTTCATTCAATCTGTCAGCTGTGCTAATAATCAGAGAAGGTTGATTATGTGAAGAGTACTGTAGCATCAGGATTCGAGGAAGGTATAGTGACAACCCGATATATGCAGAGAATGCAACTTTGCTTGTTGACAGCAAAGAGGATTTGAAATACTTGCTGTTGAAGACCAAGGATTACGATATACGCTTCAGTATGAATTAAAACTCAATGTCAAAAACTGACACTGGACCTCATACCTGGACCGATGGGTAACATCATAACACATGAAGAAAAGTTTGAAATTGATGAATCCTGAATCCACAATCAACGTTGAAGGAAGTGGCAGTCAAGAGATCAAATGATATATTACCTTGGCTAAATCTGCTATAGCAAACTTTTAGAGTACCGAAAAGCAAAGAAGTTACTTTGAAGACTGGGGTGTACCTGACTCAAACCATGCTATTTCCATTTGTCCCATGATGAATAGTTGCATTTGAATTGTGGTGCTGGAGAAGAACAATGAAAACATCATGGGGTGCTAAAAGGACAAACAAATCTGTCTAGAAGACAGAAGGTCAGAGTGCTCTTTAGAGGCAAGGATGGCAACATCTTGGTCTCCATACTGTGGACATGTTTTCAGGATGTACCGTTCCATAAAGAAGAACATCCTACTTGGAATGGTAGTGGAAGGGCAGTGTAAAAGAGGAAAACCTTTTAGGGGATGAATTAACACATCGGCTGCACAGTTGGACTGAGAACAGGCACTATTGTGAGGATGGAGCAGTACAGGGCAGTGTTTCATTTTGTTGTACATAGGTTTCCTATGGGTGTGTACTGACTTGATGGCACCTAATAACAACCAAAAAAATCTCATTTTTCTAATATGTTTTCCTATTTATCTGTTAGAGTGGCTATCCTTTTATCAATTGCAAATGCTTTTTATTTGTATTAGTTTGGGTAGACTAGAGAAACAAATTCATAGGCATGCATCTGGATATAAGCGTAAGGTTTATGTACAAAAGGAATGGAACACGCAGAAAACATCCCAACTCAGTCCAGTTCAAAGTCATAGATCCGATAATAGCCCATGTGCCCAATACCAATCTATAAAGTCTCCTTGCAACTCACGAAGTCACAGGTTAGTGGGTGTAGAGTCCCAGCACTGGCAGGGGTCTCCCTATGGTTCCTCGCTTCCAGGGCTCAGGGTTCATTAACAGCATCCAGTGGTGGTAGAAGCAACTCAGCACTGGCAGGGTTCTCCACATGACTTTTCCAGCTTCAGACATCTGGCCTCATTAGGGTAAGGCCATGTGGCTTCTCCTCCAGCTCTTCCAGCTCATCAGATGCAGCCGTCTTGTCTTGTGCAGTTCGTCGTCCCAGAGAGTCACTCCCAACAATTGTGGAGATGGATTTTCATTTCCACGAGAGAAATAGCACGAGATTTTCCAGAAGTCTCAGGAGAAAGCCATGCCTCATTGGCTACTCAATGGCTATCTCCAGATTAACAGGCTAAACTCCACCACTACATCTCAATCATTAAATTGACATAAGCACATGACTGCCACATCATTATATTGTTGAGTGTAGTTATATACATTTTAAATCTTTAGATTGATAAGTCAAATATCTGAGTCATCTCAGGGTTGACACTTGTTAATGAGCTACACTCTTCCTGTATCTTGACACATTTGTATGTCAAGTCCTTTTCTACTGCCTTCTGACCAGTGTTAGTCATTATGGAATGTTTATTTCTTACTGTTATAGTCTCTCACAGATATTAATGATTTTGTACTAACAGGCAATTCAGTGAAATAAATTCAATCTGTAAACTTCATAAACTCTGTTGAAATTATCAGCTCAGATTTTATTCAAGATTGATTTTTAATTTCCTTACATGTTAACAATTTCATGGTCAGACATGGATTTAAGCAAAGCTCAAATATAGAATTTGCTGCTTCTATTGTATAATTCTTTCCTAGCTAGTGTTTCTCTTTTTGAATTGATTCTGGTTGCCCAGTGAATATTTCTGTTCCCACTGCCCAGAAACATGATGGATGTTATTTTATATTTTTGCTCATCTCATCAGATCATAGCGATGGTTCAAATTACCTCCAGCACCCACCCTCCCAAAAAAAGGAAAACTCATTCTTTGTCTGTGATTTCTTCCAACTAAAACTTTCTTTTAAATATCAGCCCTCCTTTGTTTCTTCTGCAGGTTTTTCAGTAAATTACTTTCATCTTCTTTGGAGTTTGCATTTGTTATTTATGAAAGAGAAAGACTGTCAGGAGATGTCTTTCCATTTTCCTCACCATCAAAATTTGAGTATGTTGTATTGATATTTATTTCAAAATCATTTATAATGTATTCATAATTTCTTTCGAGACCATAAATTGTTTAATAATGATGATCTGCTATTAGGGGCCATAACCTATAGCAACCCTATGCACAACTGGAAGACACTGCACAATCCTGCACCATCCTGACAACTGTCCATGCACTTGATCTATGGGATCAATGGTGTTAGTCCACTTCTTTGAGGCCCTTGCTCTTTGTTTTTTTTATTTTTTGCTGTCTTTCTTTCTTAACAAGCCTGACATTTCTCTCCTTGGGACTTGTCTTTTCTAACAATATGTCCAAAGTATGTAAGAGCAAGTCTTTCCCTCTATGCCTCAAAGGAGCACTCTTGCCATACTTCTTCCAACACAGATCAACTTGTCATTTCAGCAGTCCTGGTATTTTCAATATTCTTCTACAGCACCACATTTCAAATCCATGGATCCCTTGTAGGTCGTCCTTATTCAGTGTCCAAGTTGACTTGCATATTAAGCAATTCAAACCATCTTGATTGGAGTGAGGCACACCTTATTAGTCAAAGTAATATCCTTGCTTTTCAATACTCCAAAGATGTCTTGTGCAGCTGATTTGCCTAGTGCTATTTATTTCCTCTCCATAGAGTGCTGATCCCCTGAGCATTGACTGTGGATTTAAGCAAATTGAAATCCTTGACAAATTCATTCTTTTCATTTATAAGATTACCTCTTTGTCCACTTGTGAGGCTGATGGTCTTCACATTGAGTTGTAATTCATACTGAGGGCTGCAATCCTTCATCTTCATCAGGAAGTGCGTTAGAGCTTCTTCACTTTCACAACGCAAGGTTGCAACTTATCTCAGGTTGTTAATAAGCCTTCTTCCAATCCTGATGCTGCATTTTTTAAATAATAGTCAATTCACTTATTATTTGCTCAGCATACAGATTGAATAAGTATGTTTAGAGAATATAAACCTGATTTTAAACCATGCAGTATTCCCTTGTTATAGCTGTACACTGCCTCTTAATAAAAGTGTGTTGTTAATTTACAAATATATGGGGGATTTTGGATATGTGTTTCATACTAATTTTAATTTAACATGGTTATTTTTAAAAGCATATGCTTATTAATTTAAAGCTTGTACATTTTATCAAGATTTAATATGTCCCAATATAGAACTTGTTCATATGGATTTGGAAAAACAAATATGAGTCTGTTTATTGTGCTGAAGTATGTATTAGCTCTATATAAGTCTAGTAGGCTGATAGCATTGATTATGTTTGTGTGTTCTAAATTACTTTATGACTAAATATTTTATCAATGGAGTCCTGCAGCACAACATATTGTGTATTGTATTATTAACCATAAGGTCCATGGATAAAAACCACAAGAACTCCCTAAGAGGAAAGCATGGCCTTTTTTTTCTCTTATAAACATTTACAGTCTCATGAAGTTATACTGAGTCAGCGAAACGACAACCAACTTCATGCAGAATTAAGTAAAATATATTTAACTATATTTTTCTAGGTAACATCAAGAATCAAATGTTTAATTAGGAAAAAAAACGCCTGCTAATTCTAGCCAATGGCAACCTTTTAAGGTAAAAGAGAAGTGCTCTTTGGAGCTTCTGAGCTTGTCAACCTATCCTGGAAGAGTTAGTCTCTTTCTCTGAAAGGCTGCCGAGTTTCAACTGCTGACCTGGCTGTTAGCCGACCAACAGGTAAACCATAATACCATTAGCACACCTTGTTCAGAGAAGCCACTCTTCTTGTTGAGTATCTGGTGGACTACTTGGGGTATATACATTTCCTACTTCTCCTTAAACGGTGTGATTTTTCAGGTCAAGTCCCTCCTCTTCCCCTCTGGAGCAGCTGGTAGTTTAGCCTGTTGGTCTTGTGGTTAGCAGTCCAATGCCTGACCACAAAACCATGAGGCACTCTGGCATCTGTGGAGTTGGTGGATAGTCTCACACTGCTAAGTGCAATTTAGTATTTTATGAATACTTAAGTGGTCACTGAAGCATATGTCTGGCGCTTCATTCTTCTAATGCACTTTTTATAGATGAAGGAGGTGATGGGACTCTCCCAGGACTTCACATCCAACACCTCAGTCCAGAACGAGCTTCAAGGCTGGCTTCCCAGCAGTACTGAAATTTGTGCTCTTCATTCCCTTCTCTTGAAAAAATGATATTGTATGGATTGATTTCTAATATCTGAAAGCAGCTACATCATATATTTTTCTCAAATACTGATTCTTTATGAAAGCAGGAATAATCTCTGTCCAAGTATTTCCTTATATAAAAAACAGAAAATTGGTAAAGTTCACATTTAAAATGATTCACATTTCCATAAATATTAAGATCAAGGAGCTATTCATTACCAAGATAAACAAATTATGATCTGCTAATCATTGGTTCCAAGTAAAATTGGATGCTTATAAGAATCTCTTTGTCAAATTTCTGACTGTGTTAGTCTGGGTAGACTAGAGAAGCAAATTAATAAACACACGTACATATATAAGGGAGAGGCTTATGTACCAGAGCAATTGAACATTGAGAAAAAATCCTACCCTAGTCCAGATCAAGGTCAGAAGCCCCAAAGCCAACCTCTTCTGACTCACAAAGCACATGCAATGATGCCAACAGTAGAAGATCACAGGCCTATGTGTAGGCTTTGGCTCCACGTGATCTCGTAAGCATCTCAGCGCTGGCAGGTGTCTTCATGTGGCATCTCTAGATCCAAGTTTATGGCTGCATCAGGTAGGTCCATGGGGTTTCTCTTCAAAGATGTCTCACAGGGATCCAGCCTTGTCGGTTCAGTGTCTCTAAGGGAGTGGGCTGAGAGAGACAATGTCTCTGCCTCCAAGAAGGAATTATCAGATTACCCAGAATTCTCAGAGGAGAGCGCTATACCCACACAGTGGGTATATCCAGATTGACAGAATAGACTCCATCCCTATACTCTTAATTCTCAAATTGTCACCAGATTAGGTGACTGCCACACCAATGTTTATGGACATCTTTCCACGTAACCTTAATTTACTGACTATCTATAAATACCTTGATATTCTTAATGGAATGTGGGGATCACAGATTATTCAAAATGATCTTCCATAATCTATCAAAAGATATGATATGATTTCAATCCACTATTAGTGTAGAAATTAAGCTGTATTTTGAGATAACAAAGAACAAATTTAGTGCCCAGGTCAATATTCAAATATGCCCACCACCAGGACAACTAACTAGATCGTGATATCTTTAAGAAAAATGACTAGTGTCTAATAAAACAATTAAAATATACTATCAGTAGCTTAAGACTTGTATCTATATTCAGATTCAAGATTTTTCTTTTCTTTTTTTGAATGCCTGTTAAGTGTAAAAAGGCATAACTATATCAGTGAGTAATAAAAAATGAGAATTACTTGAATAGTTTTTAGTTAATAAATTCAATATTATGCTGATGGAGCTTTTTATTACATGAACTTTAATTAAGTTGATTATATTAAAATTTTAACCTGTTTCTTATTTAGTTGAGTTATGCAAGCTATGAATTAATTTAGCAAGCTTATTTTCAAAGGCAAATTAAATTACTGAACTTTAATTTGCTTAACAATTTAATATAATACCCCAAAACTTTAAAATGGCTCAAATGGATTTTACAATTAAACTTAATGAGAGTTGTCATTTCAGTGTCACAAAAGTTGCATAATAATGTAAAGTAAATGAACTCTATGAAAATGTGCATTAAGTTATTTCATTTAAGTTCCTTTACTAACTGTATAATAGTTTTTCAATGATTTATAACAAAAGTATGGAGTTTTCTTGAAAAGTGAATTGAATGCAGAATGCACATTCCACATATGATTACTGCGTGTGTTGGTTGACATTTGTAACAGTTAATTATGTTTAGAGCAGTATTTTTGAGTCAACATCAAGACTTTCTTATTATAAGAGAAATGAGAGTATGAGAGTTGAGTATATATAGCATGACCACTATGGAAATATATTTAATTCTCTCTGAAAATGTTATGAAGGGTTGAATGTTAGATCTGATATAAAAGAAGAGTTCATATTATAAATCAGCTTTATTAAGGTAATTTATGGAACACAAAGTTATTCTCCATATAATATACTTTAAATATATGAAATATTACTTGTTTATTGAGGCAAATGTGATTCTTCTCTCTTCTATGCATAAATGCCTCACTTTTCACATTTCAGGAAAATAGCTTTATATTTTGTAAAATTATACAGAATTTGGTTAATAGAAACCTTAGCCGGACTGTAATTTCTATGTGTATACATTATAAAAAATAATTCTCAGAAAATTTGAAACTTGTAGCAAATTTTCATGAATATGTTTGGAAGAAAACAAATTCAAAATGTTATTTTAATACACTCATTATGGATATCAATTTTGACATTTGTAAATATAGTCTCAAAAGGTTATATATAAGTCAAAGATAGAGAAATTGAAGTCAGCTACAATAAGAACAAATGGAGGTAGACATATATAACCTCCTCTGTTTCCCTATTATCACAGACAGGTGTTAGACAAGAATGCATGCTCTATCCTTCTTTACCTAATCAGACACCAGCCATTTTCCCATGGTTCTCTCCTCAGGGTTAGATAATCTGTGGACAACTAGTGACATGTGCGCAGTGTTCTGTGCATCCATCTGGAAACTAGTGGCATGACCCTCTTTTCTGCCACCTCTTCTCAATCCTTCATTCACCTTCACAAGGACAAGGTCATGTTTGCCATTTAAGAAGGAGGCTGGAGATAGTGGCCTCAGGATGCATCTGAAATGAGCAGCCCGACTGAAGGCTGCTTGCTTGATTGCTTCATGTCTCTGTTCTTCAAGGGATGCAAAGGCAGATATACCAGCAGTCATTGGCCATCCTGATCCTCATCAAGAAACAACATGCAGGAGCAAAGTATAACCCTGCAAACCAAGACCCCTGCCCTGAGCACACACAGGAATTAGACCACATGGATGCCAAGACACATGGACATTTGCTAGAACTGTAAGTGGTGTCCCCAGTTCTCCAAAATGGCAAGGACCTTCTCCCAGCTCCTTTTGAGAGAGAAACCCACTGCCTAAAACCCTGCCCAAATTTCTGTACCTACCACTTGCATTGTGAAACAATAAACATCAGTTTCACCTCCCTCCTCTCCCCGCCAAATAATGCACAGGTGCACTGGCCATACAGAATGCACAACTAATACAATTAAGGAGTTTTATGAGGGAAGTTAATAGGGTACTGTGGCAGTCATGTGCTTATGTTAATTTTATAATTGAAATGTAGGGGTAGAGTCTGGTCTGTTAATCAGGAGAAAGCCATTGAGTAGCAGATGAGGCCTCTATGTGGGCATGGCTTTCACCTGAGATTCCTGGGAAATCTCGCGGTATTTCCCTCGTGAAGATGAGAAGCTATCTTCCCCAGTTGTTGGGAGTTAGTTTCAGAGACGATTAATCACGGACAAGACAAGCTGGCAGCGTTCGAGAAGCTGGAGGAGCTGGCGGAGAGATCACACAGCTTTGCTTTGATGGAGCCAGACCTCTGAAGCTGGGGCAGCTACATGGAGACCTCTGCCAGCGATGAGTTGCTTCTGCTGTTGATGGACCCTGAGCACTGGAGGCGAGGTGCCCTGACAGCACCGGGATTCTGCACCCACTGACCTGTGACTTCATGAGTTGGAAGAAGACTTTGTAGACTGATTTCACACATATGGGTTAATACCGAACTTACGACTTTGAACTGGACTGGGCTGGGATGCTTTCTCCATGTCCCATTCTTTTTGTACATAAACCATTTCCTGTCTCTGAAATTTGTTCCTCTACTCTACTCGGACTAACTCAGGTACCACATGTCAGAATCCCCATAGAGTAAGGACATAGTCATTGGTCCACAGGAGCATGGGTCCTCAGTCATCAGCCAAGTCTCTGTCCAGTCCTCATTCATTCAGCCACATGATCCCTTGGTTTTCCCTCTATGAGCAAGGACCCAGACCAACTGGTACTCCCTCAGAGTTCCATAGTCTTGGGCCAGGTGAAGAGAAGGAACTCCATAAATAATCTTGACATTGTGCTCCTGAGTCTTTGTGACAAAATCGGTGGCACATCTGTTCTCATCAGCCTCTACTGCTTCAGACATAGGTCTTGGAGGGACTCTTACCAATGGGCCTGTGACTGTTTTCTGTGACCTGTATGACTTATATACCAAGGAGCGGCTTTCATGGTGGATTGTTTTCTTACCATATATTGTTGTTAGGTGCTGTCTAGTCAGTTCTGATTCATAGCAAACCTATGCACAAAAAACAAAACACTATCCCTTTGTAACAACCTCATAATTGTCCCAATGTTTGAGACCATTGTTGAAACCACCATGTCAATCCATTTTATTCAGGCCTCTGTTAGTCCGGGTAGACGAGAGGAAAAAAATTCATAGACATGCATATAGATATGAGGAAGAGACTTATATACAAGAGGAACAGGACATTGAGTCCAGTCCAGTTTAAAATCATATGTCTGATATTAACCTATATGCCCGAAATCAGCCTATAAAGTCTCCTTCTGACTCATTAAGTCACAGGTCAGTGGGTGCAGAATCCCAGTGCTGGCAGGGGTCTCCACATGGTTTCTTGCTTCCAGGCCTCAGGATCCATTAACAGCAGAAGCAACTCTTCGTTGGCAGAGGTCTCAATGTGGCCGCCCCAGCTTCAGAGGTCTGGCTTCATGTGGGCAGAGCCATGTGGTCTCTCCGCTGGCTCCTTCAGCTTCATGGATGCTGCCATCCTGTCTTGTCCATGATTCATCATCTCTCTCTGATAAACTCCCAACCACTGGGGAAGATAGCTTCTCATCTCCATGAGGGAAATATCCCGAGATTTCCCAGAAGTCTCAGGAGAAAGCCATGTCTACATAGAGGCCTTGTTGGCTACTCAATGGCTATCTCCAGATTAACAGGCTAGACTCTACCCCTACATTTCAATCATAACATTAAGATAAGCACATGACTGCCACAAGGGACTTCCTCTTTTTTGCTGTTCCCCTCTCTTTTTCAGGCATGATGTCCTTCTCCAGCGACTGATGTCTCCTGGCAACATGACCAAAGTATACAAGACTAACTCTCACCATTCTTGTCTCAAAAGAGCAAAATAGCCTTATTTTTTTCAAGACAGACTTGATTGTACTTTTGGCAGATCATTGTATTTTCAATATTCTTCTCCAGTTCCATAATTCAAGTGCATTTCTTTCTCTTTGTTCTTCATTATTCAGTGTTCATCTTTCACAGGTATATGAGGATATTGAAAATACCATGACTTGGGTCAGACTCTTCTTAGTCTTCTAAGTAACATCTTTGTCTTTTAATACGCTAAAGAAGTCTTGTGCAGCAGATTTGTCCAAAGAATTAACTTTGATCTCTTGACTGCTGTTTATGTGAGCACTGTCTGTGGAACCAAGCAAGATGAAATATTTGGTCATTTCTATCATTTCCCCATTTATCGAGGTTACCTATTGGTCTAGTAGTAAGGATTTTCATTTTCTTGATATTGAGTTGTAATCCACACTGAATGGTGCAATTTTTCATCTTCATCAGTGTTTTAATTTCTGATCATATCAGCAAGGAAATTTGTGTCATTACCTTCTCTCAGATTGTTAATAAGCCTTCCTCCAATTATGATGCTGCATTCATCTTCTTATAAGTTATTCTGATTATATGTTCAGCATACAGATTGAATAAGTCAGTCAAGAAGACATGAGCCTGACACACACTTGGAAACCCTGCATTATTCCCTTGTTCCATTCCCACAATTGCCTCTTGATTCATGTACAAGTTCCACAGCAGCACACTAAAGTGTTCTGATATTCCCATTCTCTCAAGACTATCCAGAGTTTGTTATGATCCACACAGTCAATTGTCTTGGAAGAATCAATAAATCACAAGTTAACATCTTTCTAATAGTCTCTGCTTTGTGCGAACATCAGTGTTGGGAGCCCTTATTTGTCTTCTGAATCTAACCTGAACGTCTGACAGCACTCTATAAATGTACTGTTATAGCTGATGCATGTCAGATGACACTCCCAAGGAAAATAAAGGACGATATCTTAAATCACACCCTCTAGTAAAAGAGAGTTTAAAAATCCCTCCAAGGAAACCAGGAGGGAAGTTGTGCTCACATCTTCTACCAAATTAGGAAGCCTAACCTCATTTAATTCTGTAACACAGAACCCAACTCCAAACTAGAATCATAGATGCAAACATAGAATTAATTCAGAATTATAAAACATCTCATAAAGAATTAGAGGTAGAAGGGTCACATTAAGTGACCATATCTTATTCACAAGTAAAAGCATACCATGATGATATTCCACATAGATATAGAGTCTATCTAAATAGTGAATTTGACCCCTGAATACAAATGACAGGAAACAAGTTGTTTTGTAGGATGATGTGAAGAAAGTTAAAAGACATTTGAACGGCAGAAAATAAGAAAAATACCAAAACAACTTCTAAAAGAGACTCTAAAACTTGCTTTTCAGTAAATAATAGCTTTTTTAATGAATAAATGATGAGTTAAAAGGACTTGTGATAAAGTGAAATTTCTTAATATGGCTCTTCTATCCAAGTCTCCGTAAACCCTACCAAATGATTGGGTTGGACTATGTAAATAATGTGTGTATAAAACTCATAAAGAGAGCTGGTCACATTTTGTCTTCACCTCTCCTACCACCAGGACTCGAAGAATAAGCCATCTTTAAAGCAGCAGGAGAGAGCAAGCCTAGGACATTTGGAAGAGCACATTCCAGATCTCCATCTCAAATGGTAGAAGCTGAGACCAGAGACCCCAGAGAGTGTGACACGAAGACTATGGCACAGAGTGAGAAAGGGACCCACTGAGATTATGGAGGAGAGACACAGAATAACAGCCCAATTGTCTGGTCCAGAAAGGAAAGGCGATGTGACCACTTGCCTGAGAAGCTTACCTCCTGGCTGAAGGAGGTATTTCTGTGAAACACTGACTGCATGTATACTTATTCTGACTTTTGATAAACTATTAAATTCTTAATAAACCCTTAATAGTATGAGTACTGGAAAAGGCCTCGAGCCTGGTCTGGGTGCTGGCAACACCGAGCTGCAAGATTCCTTTAAGATGGCAGAGGTGAAGGAAACCCTGAAATGACAGCAGAGCCAGAAGGGTGTGCAGGGGATCATCATGGTGAACATGTAAGGCATTCCCATCAAAAGCACGATGCACAATCCCACTACCACACAGTACGCCAACCTCATGCACAACTTCATCTTGAAGGCAAGGAGCACTGTGTGAGAATTTGACCCTTAGAATGACCTCACCTTCCTTCAAATTCAGTCCAAGAAAAATGAAATTATGGTTTCACCAGATATAGACTATTTCCTAATTGTGGTTCAGAATCCAACTGAATAAGCTACTTGGATCCTTACGTTAGTCCTTAACTTATTCCCCCACCCCCAAGCGTTAACCATGACAATCCACTACAGATGGAATCATACACTTAACCAATCCATTGACCAAGGAATATCCCACCCTCTGTGGAAGAAATCCCCTGCTGCCCCAGAGGTTGCCAAGGTCCCACTGGGGGGTGGAGCAAGAGATGTGAGGAGTCCCCATCCTGCTTTATGCTGACCTTCAGTTCACCTGTTGCCTTAGGAAAAGTCTGTTTTCCTTTACCTAAAAATAATCTAAATGCTTCCTTGCCTCCAAAAAATATTATGAGTCCGCATTCAGTATGTCCTTGTCAATGAGTTACGAACCTAGCATAGAAGTTGAATTCCTTATAGAAGTAGAAAATAGAATAGGTATAGAAGGATGTCAGGTTGGAGTATATCTGACCCCCTCCTCCATCCCATGGCAATGGAGATTTCAGAAGGGGCCAGATATGGCCACCATGTTAGTTATTAAAGAGTTGATCAAAGTATTGCAAAATGCAGATTCAGAAGACAAACTAAAGATAGTAAGTAGACTACTTCTTTGTAGGAACCCAGGGAGGTGAAGCCCACCCAAGGATGATCAAGGTTAGGCCACTATCATGAATCTAAGATCCGCCTTTCTAGTCACAAATATACTCCTACCTTATCCCCTTCCTGCCACTGTGCACCCCTGTAATCACACCCACAAAGTAAATTTAAACCTTGATTAGCAACGAACTTCCATCCCTCTGCTTGGCACCCCCTGGTGCTCTCCAGTGCTCCCTGGGCTCCAACTCTCCCTGGTTCCCAGCTTACTGTCTGAGCTGTGCATGACCTGATTTTGAGATCATGACTGCCTGGGAGGTGAGCAGGCTACCATAAATTGTGTCTGACTCCATTATTCCTATCATTAATATTTTTATGACTTTATTATAATCTTTATGCGTTATCACTGTAAGGGCTGATCCTTAATGAAGTGTACAAAGACCCAGAGTTAGAAAATCAAAAGAAAACACTTAGCATTTGCAAGCTGGAGAAATTTGGTTTTGATATGGTTTTGATATGGGAAAGTAATGAGAAGGGCCGGTGGGGAATTTGTTGTCAGGTGCCTTTAAGTCGATTCCAACTGACAGCAACTCTAGGGCTAGCAGACGGAAGCACCGCATGTTCTGTGCCATCCGCACAATTGCTCCTCTTCTGGATGCCACTGTAGTAGCTATTGTGTCGGTCCCGTTCATTGACGGCCTTCCTCTTCTTCGCTCTCTTTCTACTTTACCAAGCATGATGTCCTTCTCTAGGGACCGGCCTCTCCTAACAATATATTAACATTTGTAAGAAGAATTCTTCCCATATTTACTTCTGAGAACATTCTGGGTGTGCTCTTCCAAAGCAGATGTGTCTGTCCTTTTAGCAGTTCACAGCAACTTCAATATTGTTGTGCAGAACGATGATTCAAATGCATCTGTTCTTCTACTGTCTTCTTGATTCAGTGTCCAACTTTCAAATGCATATAAAGCATTGGAAAATATCAGGGCTTGTGTCAGGCACATCTTAGTTCTCAAAGTAACACCATTAGTTTTCAGTACTCAGTAAGCAGACTTACCGAATACAACTTGTCTTTGATCTTCTGACTCTTGCGTCCATAAGCTTTGACTATGGATTTCTTGAGGATGTCAACCTTTTCTCCATTTATGGTGATGTTCCCTGTCAGTCCAGTTGTGAGGATTTTGGTCTTCTTGACATTGAGTTGTAACCCGTAGTAAAGGGTTAAACACTTCAGCAGCAAGTATTTCAAGTCCTCCTCAATTTCAGCTGGAAAAGCTGTGCTGTGTGAATATCCTGAGTTGTTAATAAGACTTCTGCTGAATCTGATGCAATATTCACCTTCGTGTAATCTGGCGTGTCTGATTATTTCCTCAGAATATAGATTGAATAAACGTGCTGCAAGGTTAAAATTCTGACATACACCTTTACCGATTTTAAGCCTTGCAGCATACCTATGTTCTCTTCATACATCTGCTTTTTGGTTCATTACAAGCTCTTCATGAACTAATTGAAGTGTTCTAGAATTCCCATTTTTCTCAAGGTCATCCATAATTTATAATGGTCCTGAAAGGAGAATGCCTCAGAATATTCAATAAAACACAGTTAAGCAACTTTCAATATTCTTTTTTTTTTAATTTAGTTGTTATATTAGGAACTCTTACACGTAACATCCCACGTTTCAATTACATAAAGCAGTATTGTACAATTACTTCCACAATCAGTTTCCTAGGTGGGGAGTCTGCTCCCTTGAATCTGGCTCTGCCCTGTAGACCTCCTCCCGCCTTTCCTAGCTGAGAGCCTGAACGCTTGAATCAGGCTCTACCCTGTGGGCCTCCTCTCACCTTTCCTCAGTGGGGAGTCTGCCCCCTTGAGCCTGGCTCTGCCCTGTGGTCCTCCTTTGGCCTTTCCTAGGTGGGGAGTCGACCCCCTTGAATGTGGCTCTGCCCTGTGGTCTTCCTCCGCCTTTCCTAGCTGAAGAGCCTGGACGTCTGAGTCTGGCTCTGCCCTGTGGGCTATCTCCAGCCTTTCCTAGGTAGGGGGCCTGAACGCTTGAGTCTGCCTCTGCCCTCTGGGCCTCTGGCATTTTCTAGGTGAGGAGTCTGCCCCCTTGAATCTGGCTCTGCCCTGAGGACCTCCTCCAACCTTTCCTAGGTGAGGAGTCTATCCCCTTAAGTCTGGCTCTGCCCTGTGGTCCTCCTCCTGCCCTTCCTAGCTGGGGGGCCTGGACATTTAGCCTGGTTCTGGCCTGTGGTCCTCAGCCAACCTCTCCTAGGTGGGGAGCCTGACCGCTTGAGTCTGTCCCTGCCTTGCAGCCCTCCTCCGGCCTTTCCAAGCTGGGGAGCCTGGGTCGCCTGTGTGCCTGGGAGTCTGTGGGCCTTAGAGTCCGCCCCCAGGAGTCTGTATGCATAGAATCTGTGTGAGAATAGGAGGACAGCTGATTGGCTGAGGACTTAAGCTGAACTACTGCAAACCCAGCACCAGAGGTGTGAGCCTGCTGCACTGTATAGTGTGGAAGTCTGTGGCTGGGAGTGTGTGTGTCTGGGAATCTGTGTGTCCAGGAGTCTGTGTACATGGGAAGCCGCATGGAAACAAGGGGACTGCTGACTTTTAAGGCAACACAGTACCTGCCTACACAGCCACCAGACCAATCTCCACAGTAAAACACAGGTACCCTGTGAAAACACCAACACCAATCACTTTGAAAGTACACAAGGACCTTTGGTAACCGAGGAATATGGCACCAACCTCTTCAAAAGCATCACGTAAACAACAGAACACCACATCAATGCTAATAAGTAAACAAGAAAGACAAACCACAGCAACAGATCTCATTACACTCATAGAAGAATCGATGTGGATCTGCCGCAAAAAGAAATTCTTTGAAGATTGATTGGAGAAATATAAGAGATGAAGGAAGCTACACCGACAAAGGATGCAATGATAGAGGGGATGAAGGATAAAATAGAAGAGATGAAGTCCATAATAGAGGGAATAAGGATCAAGCATCAGAGGGAAATACAGGAGTTAACAGGGGAAATAGCAGAAGCTGCACGCAGGGTTGTGGATCTCACGAACAGATTGGATGAGGCTGAGACTTGTATCAGTGACATTGAAGACAATCAGACTGACCTCAATAAATGTGAAAGACAGTCAAACAAGATAATAAGAAACAGAGGAAAACCTGAGATCAATGAGCGATACTATGAAAATGAACAACATCCGAATCATTGACCTATCAGAACAAGACACGGTGAAGAAATCAACAGCTAGTTTAACAAGGGAATTTCTGAAAGAAAACTTCCCCAACCTAATGAATGAAAACCAGCCTATCATACAGGAAGCAGAGAGGACACCAAGGAGACCCCAGGAAGAACTCACCAAGACATATAATAGTTAAACTATCTAACTTCGTAGAAAAAGTGAAAACCCTGAGAGCAGCAAGAGAAAAGAGGATGGTCACATATAACAGCTCTCAGGTAAGAATATGTTCAGATCTATCAACTGAAACCATGAAGAGGAGAAGAGAGTGGACCAATATCTTCCAGAAGTTGAAGGAAAACAACGCCTCCCCTAGAATTCTTTACCCTACAAAGCTGTCTATTAAGATAGATAGGGAAATAAGGGTTTTTTCAAGATAAGGAAAAACTTGAAGAATATGCCGTGAGACACCCAACTCTGAGGAAAATCCTTGCTGAATCACTATGGCCAGAAGACCAACACCCACCAAGCACAAAAAGGAGAACATTCTATAGTCCAACTTCACCAAGGATCCAAAAGACTAACCCTAATAACCAAGAACATACAGCCACAGGTAGAACACAGAGCAATAAAGAAGCTCCCAATGAAAACACAACAGAGCTATGAAAAGGGGAATAAGAAAACACACACACACACACACCAAAAAAACACAAAAGGCCAGCAACGAACCCACCACAGATTGGGAAAAAAAAAAACAAAAAAAAACACAACTCTAAATGTCAATGGCCTGAACTCCATCATTAAAATAAAAAGGTTGGCTGACTGGCTCAGAAAACATAATGCATCAATCTGTTGCCTGCAGGAAACACATATTAAGCTCGCAGACAAGAATAAACTAAGAATAAAAAACTGGAAGAGGATATATCAGGCTAATGGTGAATCAAAAAAAGCAGGGGTCGCAATCTTAATCTCAGATAAAACAGACCTCAAGGTTCAAGCCATAAAAAAGAGACAAGGAGGGGCACTCTATAATGCTCAAGGGAACATTTCACCAGGAACCAGTGAGCATAATAAATACATACGCGCCAAATGAGAGACCCGCGCACTTTGTCAAACGGACTACACAGAACATGAAAGAAGATATTACAGACTCAACAATTAGAGTAGGAGATTTTAACACACCACTATCAGAGAAAGACAGATCTCTGGGAAAGAAACTCAGCAAAGAGTCTATAGAACTAAATACCACAATAAGATGACTAGATTTGATAGACATATTCAGGGCCTTCCATCCAAATGCAAAAAAAAAAAAATACACATTCTTCTCAAGTCCACATGGCACATGTCCAGTAATCTTAAAGGTGGGTTTGGGGTATCCACTACATCTACACCCCTTCACACTAATTTCATTGCTTTTTAAAAAATTTCTGATGCCTTTTCTCTTTAAAATTCACCACAGGCTGGTGTGCTTCTTCCACATGTGCTTTTTGCTTCCATGATAAATGTCTGCTCTGTTACCTACAAGCCTTTAAAATCCCAGATGTGATATCTTTTAATATCCAAGAACCATGCTTTCCATACCACATTTGCTTATGCACCCATATTGTGTTCAGTGATCAAGTCAGGAAGGTATCATACAGTTTTGCAGTATTATCCATAGGTTCTTATACTAATATAAGATTTAAGTAGAGGCCCAACATCCATCTTCTTCCCTCTTGTATTTGTACACACACACATGCACACAAAGAGGGGGTGGGTACTCGCCCCCCAAAACAAAAGCTCCTCTTGGTGGAGCTTTCATGGTATGCATTTCCCGGCATCCAGCTTCTAGTTCTGAATTAGTACACCCAGTGGCATCACCTGGATATTTCCCTGTCAATGTACTGCTTCAACTATCATTGGATTATCTTCAGCAAAATTTTACTTGTATTCAATATAAATGATATATTATTTTTCAGCATTCTTTGGGGTCACCTTTCTTTGGAATATACACAAACATGGATCTCTTCTTGTCATATGAGCAAGTAATTGTTTTCCATATTTCCTGGTATAGACTTATGTTGCTAGTGCTTCATCATCTTGTGAAAACATTTTGATTGTCTTTCCATCAATTCCTGTAGTCCTGTTTTGGTTAATGCATTCAATGAAATCTGAACTGGATATACTGAGTTACACATTGATTTGCTAACCACAAGATGAGTAGTTCAGACCTAACAGCTGTACCATGAGATAAAAATAAGATTTTAAATTTCCTTCTGTACTATAGGATCTCTATGAACTGGAATCCACTTGATGTCAATTTGTTGTTTTGTTTTTATTTTGCACAAGAATGAGAAACATCACAATACAACAAGAAAAGTCCCAACAATACTCATGGATGTAGCAATCAACGAATCAACTTATTTGCTGCATTTGGCAAATCCTTTGCAACAGACTTCTTTCAAATGTCTTCAAAGCAAGGATGTGACCTGAAGTACTAAGGTAAATCTGACAAGGTATTTTAAATTGCTTCGTGTGCATGTGAAAACTGGAAACTAAGCAAGGGAGAGGGAAAAATGGTGCCTCTGAATCATGGTGTAGCCAATGATTAAGTCTCACCATCTGCCAATGATTGTTCCAACACTAATACTTTCCCCAAGTTATAATACCTCTGAAGAACATTATGTTCATACACTAGAAGTCTTGGTAAAAACAGGAAGGTCTTCAAGAAGATCTATGTACACTCAAACATAGCAATGATTGTGAGTATATTGAAGATCAGACAGTGTTTTGGACTTTTGCACATTGGATCACTGTAGAGCTCATTTGACACACAATGCCAGCTGATGACAGATATAAAAAAAACAAAAGCCCTAACTCACTGCTGTCAAGTGGATTCTGACTCAGAATCAGAAGGAGGAGGAGAAATGTTCCTGTGGGTTTCTTAGACTAT
Organism: Nesogale talazaci; assembly: GCA_004026705.1. Classification (NCBI taxonomy): domain Eukaryota; kingdom Metazoa; phylum Chordata; class Mammalia; order Afrosoricida; family Tenrecidae; genus Nesogale; species Nesogale talazaci. The sequence continues at coordinate 24,224 of PVJH01008712.1, read as the reverse complement.
ATCTTTTCTTTTTGTGGCATCACTGCCCTGGTGGGAGTATGAAGCCCAGCCTTGCTCCTGGAGAGCTGCTGCTGGATTTGAACTGTCAACCCTGTGGGCCGCAGTCCCACACACAACCACTGCACCCTGGGACTCAGCTCTTAGACTTAATCTTTACAGCATTAAAAAGCCACATCTTTCTCTGGCAGGGCAGCTGATGGCTTTGAACTACTGTATCTTGATTCACAGTCCAATACAAAGACAACTATACCACCAGAACTCCTCCACAAAAGGTGCATTATTACACATTTTATGTACTCTGCTGCCATTGACCTCGTTAACTTCTTCCTCATTTTTAAAACTCTCATTTGGCGTTTGACATGATTTAACTACTATCTTACTGATAGTTTACACTTCATTGGCTTGATTTTCTTTACCGACTGCTCACTTTATTCCTTCCCACTAAACATCCTTACTCAATAATTTTCCCGTCATTCTCCTTTTTTCCTGTTCTCTTTTTAAAACTGTCCTCTATTCTTTTTGACTTAAAACCTTCAACCAGCAGGTGATTATATTGTTTTTAAAATACATGCAATATTGAGTTCTCTGAGTAACTAAAACACTGCTTTTAAACACGAGCATTTTAATTCATTTCATACTTCATTATGCATGGTGTTCGGTTAGATTCTGTAAAGAAGCAATACCAATGACACTTGTATTTGCTTATTTAATGGTTCTAGCTAATAGAGTAAAATCTTGAAGAAAAGTAGGGATGGTACGATCATCGATTGACTTCTTTTATCAGAGTAAATGCTTTTAGTTTGTCCTGGTCTGGGATTGGCTGTTGGTTTTCCATATAAAAGCTATATTCTGCTGAAAAAATGTTCCACTTATTACTATTTTTTGGTGTTTTTATTAGGAGTGGGTGTTGGATATTATCAAATAAATGTCTTTTCTGCATCAATTGATATAATCATGTGATTCCTCTTTTTTGTTTTGCTTATGAGGCAGATTATATTGGTTACTTTTCATATGTTAAACCATTTTTTATACCTGGTATGAGCCCAATTTGATCACGGTGTGCTCTGTGTGTGTGTGTGTTTGTGTGTGTGCACACGCGCATACACACATTCTGTATAATTACCTTGATTATCCAAGATTTTGTTGAACAAAATTTTTCATCTGTATTCATAGGAAATATTGGTCTATAATTTTCCATTTTTCTGGCCTTGCTTCCTGGTTTGGGTATTGGCGTTATGCTTGCTTCATACAATGTACTTGGGGAGTTTTCTGCCCTTTTCTATATTCTTGAATAGTTTGTGTAGAATTGGTGACAGCTCTCCTGTGAATATTTGGTAGAATTCTTCTGCTGTGTTAGGTCAGGGTGTTTCAAAAAGGCAAAAATAGTTCCATATATATGTCTATATGTCTATATATATACACATATATATGAAGGAACTTCATATCCAGAAGTAATTATGTCTCAATAAGATATTTCAGTCCAGTCCTACTCAATTCCATGGGTCTGATATCAGCTGAAATGGAGCCCTGCTGGTGTAGTGGTTATGCATTGGGCTGCATGGAAGAAAGAGACACTGACTACTCCTATAAACAGTGTCTCAGAAACCCGCAGGGATATGAGTCAGCACGGACTCCATGGTGATGAGTGAGTGATGGAAACTTGAGCCATCCTCAGATTTACAGGCCGATGAAGCAGAAAGGAGAAGCAGGGTTTTGGGAGACCCTGAGGGGAAAAACATATTCAGCACAACTTTTTTTGGCTTTATCTCACCAATGCAGGTTTAATATTCTGAGAACTTGTTTCTCGTGCCCCCTGTGATTGTTCTGCATCCTTTGAGAAATCATATCAATACTACCCCATGAGGACCTACTCAAACAATCTCCATATTCTTTGGAGATGATCTCTCTGACTTAAATTTAAGTGCATCAGCTTTATTTCACCTTTCAGTTAGAATCACATTGAAAAATCAAAGATTCATACTATCTATGATATAGTCCATAAAATTGTATTTTATTGACCCAGATCTTAAAAGCTTCTTTGAGCTAGTTGACCTTCATACATTCGTGATGCCCAGTGAGGTCAAGATGCTTGATTAAAATTGAGAATGCTGAACTAAGTGAGATTCCAGCTTCAGTAGCTATAGTTTCTGTGGCAATTCTGTGGTACCCTTTTACTAGTTTCTGAATCATAAACACCTTTTCTTCATTTGTCAGGGTTGACAGACAATTGTTCCTTCCTTGGCTTAAGGTCTGCTGGAACTGCTTTAAATCATTTGATACTTGTAAAGAATTGTTTTCTTTGAGACAGCATTGTTATAGACTTGCTGTGATGCTTCAGTGATTTGCTAAAGTGTCCACATGCCTTTTGTTAAAATTTGATATTATCTCTGATTCAATTTGTTTATCCTCATGGCACAAAATTGTACCCTCCCCACGCCAGCTTGTGTGTTTTTTTTCCCATACAGAAGCATCTTAATATAACACTAAATGCATTCCTTAAAGAATTTTGGGCTAGCCAAAAACTAATCGAATAGACACGAGTATATGCAATAATTTGGAAAATGTTGTTTACCATCATATGCTAGTAAAACTCAGTTGTCTTATGGATCAGTTTTCTTTTTAATGTATTATAGCACTTTTAATAAAAAATGAATATATTTTGCAGAAAACCAGGTTTTATGTCAAGCAATTTAGTAGAATGTCAACAATTTGGAGACCCTTAAGAAGACATTGGCTTGGAATAAAAAGAGAATGAAACATGGATTATATTAAATAACATCCTCACAATGTGAGATATTAAACAGAGAGATGCCCTGAGTACCTTAATACCAATACCTGAAGAAATTTATCTACTGTAAATAAAGAGCTCATTAGGATACTGATTTTACCTTACATATTATATTTTTCCAAAACAGAATGAAAAATAAGTTGACTATTTTATCACATTATTATTATTATTTTAATTTATTAACTCTTTACCCTCACTTGTTCATTTTGCATAATGTAACTGTCCTCACTTGGCACTTTCATATGACTTTCCAAGAAATTTGCCTCACCTGGTGTCAAAATAGATCTGTATCTCCTGGTTGCTCTTACAAAGTCATTTTGATGAAAATATGGTTCTTTCCATTAAACACCAGAACGATTTAATAAAAGAGTGTGGAAATCATATCATTTCATTCTCGGCATCAACAGTGTGTCCTTGTTCTATGATCACTCACGCCACTCAAACTCCCTGTCCCAGCCTGCCTGTTCAGTCAGAGAAACATCACTGTATCGGTGGGTTTCAGGGCTACATGCCTTTAAGGACGGAAAGGGCTCAGCTTTCCCCCCACAGAACGGTTTGTCTATTGTTAGCAGACCAATAGCCCATCCGATTTTATTGATTGTGGTATGTAGCTAATGTTTTATTAAAATAAGTAACTTTTAAATTAACCTTTCTTGTTTTCACCGGATGCAAAAATTTTAAATACAGCTGCCAGGAAAAGTCAGATAATTTATCTGTAAAGCTTAAAGATCAAATGTTCTTTACTACCCGACTTCTCTAAAATGGCCTTTAGAGTTGGGCTCTATTGCAAGTGTAAAAGGCTTCAGAAAACTATAATTTTCCCAAGGAATTCTTGTTTAGAGAAAAAAATATGTGTAGGATACTGAAATCTTGGCTGATCATCCTGCATGTTTTTCTTGTAATGTTAAAAGATATTCCCCTCATGACTTCTTTGTGTTAATGGTATGTATTGACTTATGCAGTATATGTTAAATTATGCATAAAATAACCAATTTCTAGTCAGTGAACAAGGAAAATGTCATCAGTGCTTTCTGAATTATTGCTGTACTTCACCATTGTTAAATTATGCTGCTCAAATGCAGACAAATAAGTGTCTCATAAGAACTTTTTGTCCGAATGCAGAATAAAGAAAAGAAGAAAATTAGGATATAACAAAGAAAGCTAGCTCCAATAGTTTAGAAATCAAAAATTCATTTGCGGAAATATGCTGGAATTGTGTTTATCTTGTGAAGTCTAAGACGTTTTCAATATAAAATATTACTTTAAGAGTTTGCCATGATAGTATTTTAGATTATTATGCTAAAATAAGTAAATATATTTGGCTTTCAATATGGAGGTCTAAATCTTACAAATGTTAAGACTTATTATTTTAAAATATATCTTAAAAGAGCCATATTTTTTATCAAAATATCTTTGTAACAGAAACAAGAATGTACAGAACCAATATTGATGCCTGATAGTGCAAAGTTTTTTTTTTCCTGAGATATTAAAGTGACTATGATTGACACATTAGCAGTGAACTAGCCAATCTCATTATCAGCTATTCAGATTGCCAATGGCTGTCTAGCTCATAAAGATTTTTAGCCCTCAGAAACGCTATGTAAAGCTTTTATGAGTTCAAATAAACTTAATGCCAATGGGTTTGGGCTATATTCATATGCAAGAAAATAAACCAATAAGGATTCTTATAGCGGAAATATATTTTTAAATCTTAGGATATTGTTAAAAAGTCCAATATAAGCAAGGTATATTTCACACAGAAACACATCTTCACGAGTGTATATTAGACAGGAGAGATTACCAATAGGCCTGACTTCCATACCTGCCACTCTTCCAGTTTTTTTCTAAAATGCAAATAAAAAGCCCATGTGACATCAGTCATTTGAGATGAATGACAATGCCTACAAAACCAACCAACAAGTTTCATCAGCAATGCTTAGGAACAATCTAATTTTGAACATTTGAACAGTGGTGAATTATTCAAATATTATAGTTGGAAGGAGACTTTATTCTAAAACCAGCATACTAGAGCACTATTCTTTATATTAATAATACTCATTTCCTTGGCATCCAGGAAAAAAGAAATATACATTTTTGTTTGTAGTAGGAGGAGTGTTAAAGTATGCTAGGTATTCTTAATAATCCTTCCAAAGAAACAACCAACATAATAAAATGCATAATGTGTTTGTGAGTGTGTGTGTGTGTGTGGGGGGGGGGAGATGGTGCATAATTTTCCATATCATTGAGTTAAAACAAACTATGGAACTACAATACAAAAAATATGAAGGGGAAACCGGATTCCTGGAATTAGTAACTATAAAATATAAAACATGACATTCATTGTCGGATTTCTGCCCTGACTTGAATAACTTGAATTTTTGATAGCATAGTGGTAGTTAGGGTATATAAAACAAAATTCAAGGTTAATAAGAAAGGAAATACTGAACATTGACCTATGCATGAATTAAGAACTCAAAAGAAATGTAAACTGTGCAAAGCTGAATGAGAAATAAACTCTACTGCATAGAAAGAGGGCTGGAAAAATGGAGTGGTGGAACCTCTACAATTGTAAGCCATTCTAGTATAGACACAAAAATGTGTGTGAGTGAAAGAGAGATATAAATGAAATGTACTGGTCTCAAATTGTAAAGACAAAGCAAAAACCCAGAAAACACCTTAGGAAAAATAAGCATCATGAGGATAATCACCCAAAATTTTAAAACAGCAGAAATACACCAGAATTCAAACACAAATGATTGTACACAGAAAAAGATGTGCATGCTCAATTTGAGAAAAGAACTGAAGCTCAGAAATGCTGCTGCACCTGTGGATTGATGGTTTTAAGAGCTGTCCACTTGACTGTGACTTGCAGCAACCTCGGTCAAGGTGGGGAAGGTGCGCTGCAATCGGCATTGCCTACAGCCCCAACCCACCCGCAGTTCCTCGAGAGAAAGATGACTTTCTACTCCCGTAAACAAGTCCCATCTCAGGAACCCACAGGAAGCTGCTGTAAGTCAGCGATGACTGGATGGCAGTGAGTATAACAAGCTTAATGTTGTTATACAATGCAAAACAGAGTATTTCTAGGTCCTGCATGATCCTCACAATTTAAACAATTGTTGCAATCACGGAAACTCTTGCCAAACTCTGATTGGTGTACGTATTTATGGATGGGAAGCAGTTGTCAGGTGCCATTGTGCCCGTGCCAACTCGTCATCCTATGCAGAACAGAACGAAGCACTGCCAAGGAGGGGCAATCCTCACAAGTTTTGTTGTTGGAGCCCATTGTGGCCGACACTTTGGCAGTCCATCTTATGGAAAGTCTGCCCTTTTTGATGATCCTCTATTTTACTCAGCACGAGTTCCTGCTGCCCCCACCCCCAGTGAGTGGATGCTCCTGATAACATGTCTAAGTTATGGGAAACTGTGTCTGGCCACCCTCACTTTTAAGGAACCTTAAGGCTAAACTTTTTCCAAAGTAGATTTATTTGTTTGTTTGTGTGCTTGTTTATCTGGAAGTGAGTGGTGTTTTCAATATTGTTTGCCAATACCAAACTCCAAATGCATCATGCTTTCTCCAGTCTTCCTTAATCACTGCCCAGTTTTCACATGCACTTGAGGCAGCTCATAATACTTTGGCTTGCATCAGACACACATTATTAGTCAAAATGCTCTTGAACACCGTGACGAGTTTTTGTGTAACAGATTTTCTCTGTGTAATTAAGTCATTGGATTCCTAGACTACTGACTCTATGAATGTGGATCCTTGGTACAGGTAAAATGACATCTTTGACAATTTCAACCCTTTCTTCATTCAATGTGAGATAGTCTATATTTCCTGCCATGAAGATATGTGCATTCTCCACTTTTAGTTGCAACCCATACCTACAGCGGCAATCTCCCCTTTCACCAGCAAATGCTTCAAGTCTGCCTTACTTGCAGAAAGAAAGATTGCAAAATCTGCATATCACAGGTTGCTATAGGCCTCACCCTCATTTTGATGCAACATCTTTCATATAGCCCAGGTCTCCTTTTTTGCTCAGGATACAGGTTAAATATATAGGGGGACATGGAATAAACACTCAAGGCAAAGATTCATTGAAACAGTAAGGAAGTATATATTTCCATCTACTTAATTTGTAGAGGTTTTTGTTATCAGTTAGTAGTTAACACAGGAATCTAGTCATCCTATGCATTCAGCTAAAGCCACTGTTGCTGTCATGCATTGCTGGCCACAAAGTCAGCATTTGGAAACTGTGGTAGTTACATACTCTGTTGTCAATTTGAGGCTTGTGAGTGGAGGGTGGAGTTGAGCTGACAACAAGGTCACAGCTTAATGACTTCATTTGGAGGCACTAGGGAGATAGCGATAGCTCATTGGAGGTGGGACACTCGCTTACTTCCTATGAGACAATTCTGAGGAGAAAACACATGAACTGATTCCACCAGAGCCATGGGGGATGGAAGAGCTACATAGTGACTCCTGCCAGCACCGAGACGCTTACAACACCACTGTATCTCAAAGATCCCAAAGATCCCCCACTAGCCTGTGATCTTGCTGCATGTATTTCCTGAGCCTGAAGAGGGCTTTATAGATTGATATTGAACATAGGGGCTAATATCAGACTTATGGACTTGATCTGGATGGGGCTGGGATGTATTCGCAATGTTCAATTGCTCTTGTATATAAAGCTCTTTCCTATACACATGTGAGTGTCTTGAATTTGTGACTCAAATCTACCTGAACTGACACAGAAACTGCCGACGACTGCAGTAAAGCACTACTGCTTTAGAAACCCATAGGAACGGTTATGCCCTACCTTAAAGGGTTGCAATGACTCAGCACGCACTCTAGGACTGTGAGTTCATCAACACAGAACACTGATGACTTTGTCCTATATGGTACCTGGCCTCAACTGGCCTCCCAGGTTCCCAAAGAAACCAAGAATCTAAAGTCATATCAGCGTTTCCTGCATTTATTTCTGTGAACAGGAAATAGCAACTCTCCTTTACAGGCATAATATTGGGAGATTTACAGTCATATGTCCCATTATTTCATATATTGCTAAAGGGCATGTTTTCCAGATATCATGCTTCTTGATTTTCATTATATTGTGAACTAAATCACAATGTCTAAAGTTATTGTGAGCATAAACTTCTAAAAAGATTTTATGACAGGGAACGATGATTTCCTCACATAAAGAGAAGAGACTGGGGCTGAGCTCTGGTGGCATACTGATTGTGTGCGGGACTGTGGCCCACAGGGTTGGTGGTTCAAATCCAGCAGCCGCTCTCCAGGAGCAAGGCTGGGCCCCCACTACTCCTACCAGGGAGCAGTGATGCCCACAAAAAAGAAAAAGAGAGACGAAACTGCTTTCTCTGACCAAAAAAAAAAAAAAAAGCTAAGGGACATTTTGGGGATTAAATTCTTTGCAATTATCATAATTCTACAAAGATTTATTAATATTCATTCACACTTCATTCATTCCACATTTCCAATATTAATGAATGTCTGCAACTCTTTCTTCACAATCAAATCATGACCTGTAAGAAGCTTAAGATAAATCAAAAAACAAGTTAACTCACTGTCATTGGGTCAGTTCTGACTCATGGTGATTTATAGGAAAAGAAAGTCTCACCTTTTCCCTGAAAGGTGACTTGTGGGGCCATTCTTGGCAGAATCTGTGGGTCTGGGAGAACTGTGTAGAAAGTCCAAGATGCTGCTGCGTCTCCTGGAGTGGTCTTGAAGCCACTGGGTATTCGCACCCTTAGGTAGCTGGAATGCATGCTTAAATAAGACCCCTTTCCAGCTCACCTGATATCCTTCTACTTTAAACCTCTGAGACACAGCCTATTAAAATGCTTCGAACTTCCCTACAGAAACAGCTAGATCCTGTAATGACTGGAAGGTAAAATCCTGTAATGTGATTGGACAAAACAGTCTTGCAAAGTAATTGAATAGATGGCTTAGCCAGCCACACCTCATTTACATATCCCACAGTGTGGGCCAATCATTTTTCATGCTGCAAACCCATGACCGTACAAGGATATGTTTAGAAACCATGAAGTAAGATCTGATTGGTCAATGAAATCTATATAAGACTTGCGAAAGTTGTAATAAAGTTAGATCTGCGCCAGTCTCTGGGGTCTGTGTGCATGATTGAATTTGACTCCATCACCCTCACTTCCCTGTGTGCCAGACCTATTCCCACATTGATTGATGGTTTTAAACTGCTGATCCTGAACTTGGCAGCCAAACATGACTACTCAGAAATCTAAATAAGTTGAAAATCATGCAAAATTAAATGGAATGCAAACTATCCATATCCCAAGCATTAAGGAGCTGAAATGGATTATTATTGAATATTCAGAGACTGACAATTTTAAGAGAAGTAGCATCTATCTTCAAAAAAACATTTCAAGATCAGTCTTAAAGCACATTGCTGTCTGTGAAAGAATGACATGTATTTATCAACAAATTAGTCCAGGTAATAAAACTAGCATTCAAATTTACACACCAATAAATAAAACTAGTGATTAAGTTGTTGAAAAATTCAACAAGCTTCTTCTGCCTGAAATTGGTAAAATATATAAAGAAGATGCATTTCTAATTATTGGAGATTGAAATATGAAAATTTGCCTCTGTCTATGGACCTGAGAGTAGAACAGACCATCAATTGCTTATATGCAAGTTCAAGTTCAAACTGTAGTAAATGTAAGCACATGCATGAGAGCCAAAATAGGACTTTTGTTTGTCCCACTGGAATTTAAAATAATCCCAGGGACATATTAAATTACTGAGCAATAATGACACAAGTAAAGCAAAAGGGCATTAAAAAGAACAGGAATGAAAGAAAATACCAAAGCGGATGTTAGAAAAGACTCTGAAATTTGCTCTTGAATAAAGCATAGGTAAAGCAACAGACATGTGAAATAAAAAGAGATGAACAGAAATCGGGCAGCCGGAGAAGTAGAATATGATAATGAAATGTGTACAATCCTGAAGTTAAGCATCCAAATCAGGAGAACACACTATATCTCAAATTAAAAATATTTTTAAAATTTGAAGGATTTCGAGTAAGAAAAAAAAGAACAATATAGGAAATATCCAACAAAGACGAAAGAACTTAAAGGAGCCACAGTACAAAAAGGATTGATCTGTAGTCAACCATTTAAATAAATAGATCATGATCAAGAACAACTAACATTTAGAAGGTCAGGATACAGTGAGGACATTAGTGGAAGAACCTCTAATACATTGCCTTTCAATGATTCTCCACCTGTCTCCAGTCATAACTAGTGCTTTTTTGAGTTTTTATAATGTCACTCTATGTCATTGTTTAACAGTGATGCATTCTCTTCAGAAGAGTATAAGAGTAAGTATAAAATATTAAATAATCTATATTTAAATTCCTTCCCTGAAACTGTATTTCCTGTCTAACATTTGGTATCAAATATTGAAGCACTCCAATGTAGCTGAGAGTAATTTCTGAAAGCCAAATGAAGATCAAACATGTGGGACAAGAGGAAAGTAAAAGGAAATAGAGGGAACAACTAGGAGGCAATGGACATTTATAGAGATCTAAATACAAGCATATGCATAGGTATATTATTATATAGGTAAATATATTTATATAAGATGATGAGGAAATAGATCTCTGTACATATATTTATATGTCATGTATAAAGGAAGCAGATAGACATTGTACCTCTAATCAAGTCCTCTCTCAATGCAAAAGCACTTTGTTCTAATAATGTGGCATTCTGTGATGCTCACCTTCCTGAAATGATCGCTGAACTCAAAATGGGTGCATAAGCAAATGTGGTGAGAGAAGCTGATGGTGCCCAAATAGTAGAAGATATAGTGTCTGGAATCTTAAAAGTTTAAAGGCAAGTGACCACCAATAGGGAACCAACAAAGCCCACATGGAAGAAGCACACCAACATGTGTGATCATGAAGTGGAGACAGAAAAAGGTATTAGAAGTTCAAAATCAAATAACCAGCTAGCTATGAAGGGATGTATATGTAGAGGATACCTAAAACCCACCTGTAAGATAATGGACACTCCTTCTCAGAAGGGTGACATGGCAGGGATGGTAACGCAGGGTTTGGTGTGGCACTGATGAAACATATCGCTATCCTTCTCGTTCTTTAAAATTTCCTCCCCTTACTATTATGGTTTTTATTTGTTTTACCTCATTAGTAATGTTAGACTTGCATATGTTCATTTTTATAATTAAGATTGTCAATATATGAAATCCAAGATAGGTAATCCTTCAGAAACAGCAACAAGAGGAATGGTGCCACGAGGGAACTGAAGTGATGGTGGCGGGGGCAGGGGGGGGATTGGTGGTAGTGGTGGTTGTGGAAGGGACTACAGTTGATAGTACTGATGACTATATAATCCTTCTTGAGGGGAGCGGACAACAGAAATGTATATAAATTGAGGTAGTGGATAGTGTAAGGTGTGGTCAATAAATAAAAATATGGGCTCCATGAGTGGGAGGCGGGAGACAGCGGAGGGAATTGATAAAGGGGAGTTGACATCAAGGAGTTCAAAAAGAAAGAGAACATTTTGAAACTGACTTTGGTAGCAAGTGTACCGTACTGCTTGATATGATTGAACTATGGAATGTCATGATATCTGTAAGAGTGTCTAATAAAAGATCTTTTTAAATAAAGGGAAATAAATTTTTAAAAATACACTGAAAGGCAGTTTATTGTTTCATGTAATGAATACTTAAGTAAGTACTTTTGAATACAAAAGTAGATTATATTATAAAAATAATTTTAAGTATAGATTTTATTGGGGGCTCTTATAGTTCTTATATTATTTAATACATCTTTTGCATTAAGCATATTTGTAAACATGTTGCCATATTCATTTCCAAGTATTTTCTACTTGAACTCTTGGTATAATCTCCTCTTTCCCCCTTTCCTCTAGTTCTTCTTTTTAAAATAATTATTAAAATAATTTTAATATTCAGGAAAATGTTGATACTTGACAAAAACAATGAAACCGTTATCTAAGATATTTCCATATTGCTTCTGATTGTCCCTACTTGTACAATACTCTTCAGTTTTATTAGGCTGTGCTATTTCCCCTCAGCCTCTCTTCACTGTAGAAGGAGGGTCCCGTTCCTTTAGGTAGGCCAAACAGACAACAGTCACTTATTTGATATATTCGAATAGGCCACTTCTTTTCTCTAAATAAATGTTCATCTCTGAAAACCTTTTGCTGCTTCTGTTGAACATGGGGCAACAGTTCTGACTACATTTTTAGCTCTCTGAACACTTTCTGGAATCGCGTAGTTCACTCACAATATCTTCTGGGAACTTGGGGCATAGCACCAAGCCTCTGGTCGCTAGGCAATTTTCCTCTTTCTATTAAATATTTGCTTACTGAAGTAAGAAGCTCAAGAGAATAAAATGAAATATTACATGAAAAGTATAAGGGGTTTTATAAAATAAATAAATAAATAAATAAATAAATATCACAAGCATAATTCCTTCTCATTTTATACCTATTGATGGAATAAACATTATGATAGACACTTAGAATATTCTGCTTAACAGAGGAATGTGGCAACGAATAAGGAGAGCAAATTTGTGAATTCCACACTGAGTGGCAGCCCACCCACGCAGATTTGGAGAGAACCCAGATTACAAGTGCCATTTTAACAACGAGTTGTCTGAATGCAACATAAACTTAGGGATAGGTTCTGCAGAGCCAATGCAAACTGACTGAATGTCACCAATGGGTAGACACAGGCAAACTGATTCACTTTGAGAAGCATAAACATAGCACTTTAAAAAATTACCTCTTTCTGTTCTGAGTTTTATACTAATAAAAAATTATGTGGTATTTCTTTTTTTTTTTGGGGGGGGGCATCACTGCTCTCCGGCGGTGGGAGTAGGAGGCCTAGCCCCACTGCTGGAATTGAACTTCCGTCCCAGTGGGCCGCAGTCCTGTGCACAACCAGCACGCCACCGGGGTTCAGCCCATGTGTGGTATTTCTTGATAGGTTAAACTTACTTAAAGCAAATGGAAACCAGATGACTATTAAGTAAACTCACATCATCTTAATGCAGAATATGTTATGTCAAAGAGAATCTTAAATATGACCAAATTTCAGATACCATGTCACCAGGAGAAAACTTTTCTTTCTCAGGCTACATAACTTTCAAACAGAAATTTCAACATAATCATAGCCAGATGTGTTTTTTCTCTCTTGAAATCCCATAGAGATTGCATCTCTTTGCCAATTAATTAAACTTATCGACTAAACAAGTAAACATGGGTGCTTTTTAGTTGTTTTAGGAAGTACCACCAGAGTTTTTAAAACTATCTGCATTTTTTCTTAAAGAATGAATAAACTTCCAGATTTCAGTTCAACACAAATACATTTAAATCAGATAGAATCTTTTAGTGTAAAAGTTGCAAACTGTAAAGCAAAAATCAGAGGGAAAACCTCAAACATTCCACCAAGAAAAGCAATATATTACATTATATATACCATTATACACATTATACTCCTTATATAATTATCTCTATATCATTCCATGTGTTGCAATTATGAATATATATCTATGTATGTTATTTGACATGTATAACTTCTCTATATTGTCATATAAATATATATGTCTTTCTTATAATGAGAAGAGAAACTTCATTGTGCAAAATGGTCACGGCAATAGCAGTAAAATTTTCAAAGCCACTACTGATAAATATGTTCTTCACATTGCCACACAATGTGCACTTCCATTTTCTCCTACATGTCCCAGAATTTCAATAGAATACAATACTAATAAGTGATAGCACATCTTTATTAGCGGTAGCTATGAACTTTGTACTTTATTTGTTCCAAAATAAGAAATTAAAATATATTTATATTTCTAAAAGAAACTGTGCTTGTGTGTATGTTTGTGATGTATATACAACTGTAACTGGCTAATGCTGAAATATTCATGCAAAAACCAAAAATATTTTCATGACCAGTGTAATGTTTCTTTTCATAGTCACTCTTGGTAAAAGTTGTGAGAAATTTCTAAAGAAAATGTGTCTGTTTACAGAGTGATTTCTTTATGAATATCAATGAAAACCATAAAACATTTCCATATAAATCACGTTTTTCTCCCTTAGCATTGAAATTGCAAATATTGAAGCAATTTTTGAAGCAATTTTAACATATGAAAAAATATATAAATTCATAGACTATATAGATTTTGTTGAAAATGCTGTTGTTAGGGATGGGGGAGTCAGTTCCAACAAAACAGTACTCTGTCCTGTGTCATCGCAGTCATTGTTCATTGGACTCTAATGATTAGAGCCCATTATTTCAGCCACTGATGGCAAACACCATGAAACATACTATTATAATTATTTTATAGACTTTTATTTAGTACCTTTAACTCCTCCTTAATTAATTTTGTTTATTTGATTCTCTAGAAAGTACAAGCTAGTTAGCAGCTGCCTAGGCTTTTCTCTTCAATGAGACTTTTAGGAACTCTCTGTATTCTCATATTTCCTACAGGATAAAAGTGGTTTATGAAACTTAGTATGATGACAAAACAATTTTAAAATATTTAACTCTTCCAGTTTTTTTCAACACTGACTAATATTTCTACTAGAATTCCTAATGTAGTTAAGTTATGCATGCTTCATCAACAATCATCTCTCACCTTGTTTTTTTAATTCCTACATTTAAATTCAAATAGAACTGACAATATTGACAATATTCTTTTTATATATAGATAATTTGATTTTTTATGTAACCTCACCTTTTCTTATGAAAGAAATTCATATTTTGTGAGTTCACAGGTTATTACTCTCCATATCTGTGCAATTTAATCTTCTATTTCCTACCTTGGGTGTCTCCATTTCTAAAAAAAACTTAAAAATTATGGTGCTCATTAATACTTTGCACAATTCATCCCTCTATCCAGATTTTTTTTTTAATTTTTTAATTTTTGGGCATCACTGCTCTCCGGCGGTGGGAGTAGGAGGCCCAGCCCCACTGCTGGAATTGAACCTCCGTCCCAGTGGGCCGCAGTCCCGCGCACAACCACTACACCACCGGGGCTCAGCCCCCCCTCTATCCAGATTTTTATTAGCTGTAAATAGCAACACATTTGCCGTGTTTCAACTGCCAAAAATTGGCCTCAAACCCATAGCACACAAGGACTTGGTGGGTATGTAAGCTCAAGCATTTCATATTATAAATCAGGAAGAAATTTTATGAATTCTATGATAAATGTCATAGAAATAAATGTAATGAATTAAAATATGTTTTAGAAGAATTTGAATGAGAGAAATGAAAGATACACGATTAAACTACTAAATAGTTTGCTGGATAACTATTTGTTTACTTTAGTCTTATATATTTACAAAGTTATTATGTGTTTAAAAAGGACAATATAAAGTAAATTTGATTCCTAAGAATAGAAGTAACATATAATATGATTGCAAGACTTAGAAGCAGTAGAGATTTGTCAGAAACTGTGCTAAATTTTTCTTTATAATGGGTATATACATATCTATATCTATATATATATTTAATTCTATATTGTCTGTCTATTTAATTGAAAAAACAAGTATTCTGGTTGAAGATTCATATTTTTCATTAACAACTTGGACAAATAATAAACCAACCCATGTAATTCTGGTGTAGTGTGCTTATTGAAAATAATGGGATATGTGCTGCTTGGTTGGAAAAATTACACGTAATGCACATTACTGGTGTAAAATCATAGTAGTTAGCATTACTGACAGAAAAAAGTATATAAATTTATGTTCAGACAGATACATTTGTTCTAGGGAAAAAAAACTTTCATGATAGATTGACATCTGTAATGTCTTCTGTCCCAACAAGAACTGATTCCAGGAACTTGTTAAACTAATTCCAGTGGCATGGTGATGGCATGTGATGAGCATTTTAGAGCCATTTACTTGAGTAAATTCAACAAATTCTCCTACCTTTATTCATGTGGTACTTTCTGTGTCATGCCTTCAGTCATAGTACATGCCACTTTCATGCTTTCATAATGCTACTCTCTGGGTTTACTTCAATATGGTTGATTATTGCCTCTTTTTATTATTCTGTTGTCTCTTCTTAAAGTGATATACTCATTATGGATCATAGGAACAGTATTTTGGGGAAAAATTCCTGTATTCTTAACCCTATTGGAATAATATTCCATGTTCTCAATATATTGGAGTATATTATAGAAGAAATAAAATGGCACTGCCTTTGGAAACTTTCATAAATTCAAAGGGAAATTATGTGAAATCAATCTGCTTCCTGTGTGTGACAAGGAAGCACTGTTTCATCACTTTCTTCTGCTTCTTTTCTTGAAGTGAATGCCGTTTACTTTCCTTTATCTACTTC